>PVLC010001103.1:0-157803 GCA_004027655.1 Graphiurus murinus | reverse complement strand
GGAGGAGGAGGAGGAGGAGGAGGAGAGGAGGAGGAGAGGAGAGAGAAAGAGAGCTTGCCAGCCAGGAGATCAGGCTGACTGTGTCTGAGTTCTTGAAAACAAACATCTTTAGGCCAAAGCTTGGCATTTTCATCCACAGTCATTTCTGTTGATTCTCTGGTATTACAGATCAAGGTGAACTCAAATATCCCTTTGAAGAGTTCTAACTTGTCTTCAACCTACATCAGAATGTGTCCTGGTACCTGTTCAAACTCCTGCTCACTGTAGTAGCCCCAATATAGCCTTCAGAAATTGGTAGAAGTGGTTTAACTGCCTTTAGTGTAGAAACAAAATAATTTGGCTTAGAATTTACAATCAGATGGAATCCCAAGAATTTGGGTGCTAATGTCTTTTCACTATCCCCTTCAGTGATTGCTTTTTAAAGGTCAATTTAGCTACATGACTACAGCTCCAAACTAACTCAAACAAGAATGGAGGTGCTGCTGTGAATAGATTTTGCAGATTTGCTTAAAGTCCTTAATCAGTTGTCTTTAAATGAGTCAAAAGGGAGATTATCCTAGGTGGACCTACTCCAATCAGATGAGCCTTTACAAGTGGCTTTTAGGCTTTACCTAACAGGCCCTCTGAGCTTCAGCCTGGTTATGTTCTGGCTGCCTGTGTACCTAAGGCCTCAGCTACTCATGAATTTCCCTTCCTGAGCACCTGCCTTACTGATTATGGACACAATCATGTAAGCTAATTACTTGTAACAAATCCTTTAACACATACTTATCTCCTAAATCTGCTTCTCTGGTTGAACCCTGCCTTAAATAGAAGATTGCCTTTACATACTGTGAGTAAATTAAAATGCTGCATCTAAACACTGTGCTTCCACTGACATTTATTTTTAATATTATTTCTGGCCTCTGAGGTCTTTTATAAGGACTAGATGCTATCAAAGAATAAAGAACTTTGTTTATTTTTAGTTCTCCCATAACATACAATTGGAGGAGGGCTCATAGATTTATAAAACCTTTTGCATTATATTTTATACAAATGTGAGAATTGATAGACAAGTTAGGCAAGGCGTTTTGGTTTGTTGGACAGGCACAAATATTCAACACAGAAACTAGCTTTCGTAGTTTGTAGTACAGGAGAAGTGGGTTTCTAGAGATTCCTGTAAGCTCTGTAAAAATGACAGGGATAGTAAAAATGACAGGTTAACTATTTTTATTTCATTCACTCATTTACTCACTCACTCATTCACTCACTCCAATTTGCAATAAGCCAACATTTTGTCAGAGGAGTTTACCACATGTTCTTCAGGCTATAAACAAAATACCATTTGTTCAAGTGGCTTCTTTGAAACAGCTTCATTGCTTGAAATTTATTCCAGTAGTAGCCTCTGTCTGCCTGTCAGTATCTTGCTGCACTTGGTAACAATGACTGCGAGGGTGCCATTTTGCTGCAGCTAATTAGAGGACTATTGTATCCTCTGGCATTGGGCCTTGTGGGCTGTGTTTGTTGGCCAGAGGTCTGACTCTGATTGATAGACAATCAGGAGGTGGCTGGCCCCTCAACCAAGCTCAGCTGTCTTGCAATCTTACCACCAATCAAAACCCCAGCAACTCATGTTTATCACTACCCCTTTAGAAAAAGCTTTGAGTAAGTTGGAAGGCAGCTATGCAGAACCTAAATCAATAAGCTGTGTGCCACTGAGGGTGGAAAGAGGATGGGAAGAAATATTGGGTAGCCACTGCTGTCCTGTTTGGACACATTTTGCCATGCCTGTTTGCTTGAAGGGTGCCCTTGTTTCTCCTCACCAAAAAGTCGCAGCATTTCTCTAATTTACTTAACACAAACAATGAAAAACTTTATAAATAAATGGATATAAAATAAACCATCCAAAATTACTTTGCAATAAATTGAGATGCTAAATTCTGGAAATCTTATAAAAGACTAGTTAAAAATGAATGTTGGGATAACTTTGGACTGACAATCTACTTCTCAGTTGCTCAGCTACTAAGACACATAACACTTCCTATTTTAAACAAAGTTTATGCCTTGAAGAAATATAATATTTCATTGTATGCAACCAAGAGATGGAGAAGGTAATTAGGTTCAACACTCTTTAGATTTGTGGGCCTTCAATTCACTCTACAAATTGGCTGCAAGTTTGAGACATAAAACAAGTGTTTGTGTGATGAATGAACTGACGAAGGAAGCAATGAACCCAAACTGAGATTGGAGAACAAATGAATGAGTCTAGGGCTAAGGCTGTGAAGTGACTGTGTTGTTTCTAGAGAAAGCTGAAGCATGTCTCCAGGTGACATGATTTATTCTGAATGACCTCCCTCCCTACTCCTGTGCAACTGTGCACATATTATTCAATTATATTAAACAAACTTAACAAAATATAATTCACACTGTATAACATACAAGCAGAGCTGTAATCATTTTCCAAGGGAACACTGTGCTTTAAGTAACCTTCCTTCCATCCTTCCTTCCTTATTTATTTATTCATTTATTTATTGGTACTGGAAATGGAACGGACATTCTACCTCTAAGCCACACTCCCACCCCTATTTTACTTTTTATTTTAAAACAGGGTCTCACTAAGTTACAGAGAGCCTCACTAAGTTGCTGAGGCTGGTAGTGAATCTGCTATCCTCTTGTCTCAGCCTCCCAAGTACTGGGATTACAGGCATGCACAACCATACCTGGATTTAAGTGAGTTTTCAACAATGTAAAGATACTTTTGGCTGAAAGAACAGATAGGGAGGAATTACATTAAAATGTATAAACATTGTTTCATTATAAAGGTACAATTATGACTATTTGCTTATTGAAATGTCTCTTTTCTAAATCAAAGTCAATCACTAAAATGAACTTGAGGAGTAGGAGGAGGGAATGGGGTGGGAATTTGGGAAGGGTTAATTGAGTGAAGTATGCATATATGCTTCTCCCAGCTTGTACCTCACAAAGATGTCTGATTACAAAGCACCAATAAAAAATATTTTAAAAAGCACAATGAATGAAATTTTACATATCTCTTAATGTCTTTGTCACTGAGTTTCCTGAAATTTATCTACTTTTTTTTTTTTTTCGTACTGGGGATTGAACTCAGGGGCCTTCTACCTCCGAGCTATACCCCCAGCCCTATTTTTTATTCTTTATTTTGAAACAGGGTCTCACTAAGTTAAGGAGTGCCTCACTATGTAGCTGAGGCTGGCCAAGAATGCGGATCCTCCAGTCTCAGCCTCCCAAATGCTGGGATTACAAGTGTTGCCACCACATCCGGCTTCGAAATTTATCTTCTTGAGGGTTATCTCGACCTACCTTACTCTCTTTTATTCTTTAGCATTTGATGACTATTAGATTGTTTTATTCCATTTAAAATTTCCTGGGTGTTTTATGTTAGTATTTGTTAACCTTGAAAGAATGCAGAGAGAAAAGACATGAAGAACACATCTTCATCTATGTATTCAGAAACTGTTTATTATATGCCAGGCACTGTGCACTAGAATGTATATATGGCCCTGATCATAGCTGATTGCAGGACTTATCTTTGAGTCTGAAATGCTCTAGGAGTCTAGAAAGGCATGGATCTAGTTAAGAATTTTGATTTATGCTCTTGGTTTAAAACAATGATCAGTATGGAATACTGTCTTTCTTACAACATAAATAAGGAAATTCTAAAGGGGAGTACTTTACATACATTAAAGTATTAAGTATGTCTTCTGTGTTGAGAAGTAAGAAATGATGTGTATCATAAAATGTATTAGACTTTCAAGCATATGGTGAATTGATCATTTTTAGATGAGTTACCAGGCAAATAGCATGAAAAGTAAAATCATATTTGCTATCAAACACATGCATACTTTCATAACATCAAAGTTGGAGAAAAATACTAATGTTCTCTACATGGGCTGCTATTAAAGTTTATGAATTTATTAACTTGGAGGATACCTTATCTAAGCTTTGATACAATCAGTTTTTTTATAATAATGTGTGACATTCTCATTCCATGAGATTAGAATTTAGCATACACAGCATCCCAAACAAAATATTTCTTCCTGCTGGCAAACAAAATAAGTGATGGAACATACTGTACTCTTGCAAATTCAGAGGAGACACAGATAATAAGCACATTTACAATCACCTAGGAGCAAGGCTGAAATTATCCATGTTCCCATTAGGCCAAAATATAATGAGAAGTGGTAGCTAAATCCATGGTCATACTCCTCCAATCACTCACAAGAAAATGGTATCTCTTGTTAAAATAATGAGGTAAAAAGAGGAGACTCTTTTCCATGAGATATATCTTTTTTCAAATTTTAATTTATTTTGTATTTACATAAAAGAAGAGGCAAAAAATGGGTCATTTTCTTTCAATTTGCTACAGCTGCCTCTTCCAAGCAATATAAATCCAATTTTTCTTCCTTATACTCAAATCTTTTAGTGTCTAGAAGAATTTTAGCACATGTAAATAGCTTTTATTCGGCTCTCTTCAATTTCTGCTGTCTTTCATATCTGCATATACACAGTGGCTAACCAGTCAAGCAAGCAAATTGAGTAACAAAATGAATGAAAATGGAACTAGTTGAATTTAGATAAACAGACGATTTAAAAGCTCCATTGCTTTTAGGCTTGTAGCAGAGCAGAAATATTATGGTAGAAGGAGTGATGGAGAAAAGCTGTTCATCTCACGGCAGCCAGAAAGTAGAGAAAGGGATCCAGGGACAAGAAATACCCTTCCAGGGCACATGGCCAGTGGCCTATTTCCTCCAAGAAGGCCCCCAACTTCTAGAATTTTTACTACCTTCTGATCTTGTCATCAACAGGTTTATTGTTCATGAAGTTGGAGTCTTCATGATCCAAGAGTTCCACTCTGAACACTGCTGCATTGAGGACCAAACCTTCTACTCAAGCCTTTGGGGGATGTTCTAGATCTGATCTGTAACCAAATTTCTTCTTCACTGGTTCTCATCCCTTGTGGTCCCATCTGGAGTGCCAAAATTATATGAGGTATTTCCTCTTGTTGGGTTCTTGTTCAGTGGATTTCGATGAATAAAGTCCAAGGACTAATGAAGGACATAGAAATATGAAAGTTTATTTTAAGTTAAAGATAGAAGACAAAAAAAACAACTCCACCTCCCCCACACACCAGGGTAGGGGTCCCCAAAAGAGAGTAACCATTGAAGTTTCTGGGAGGTGAGCTTTTAAACCTTATTGAGGTTCCCCATCTGCTCTTTTATGATTGGTCAGAATTGGGTCTTAGGGCCCAAAGTCTTTTGCCTAGTTTCAAGCCTTATTTGGAATCATTGTCTCCTGGGATGGTGGGCTCTAATCTCCTAGACCCACTTGTCTACTCACCTCCCCCATCTTGTTCACACAGGTTGTCCTCAGGATGCAACCCACAGAGGGGCTGAAGTTTTGTTTTGATTTCTATAGTCCTTGCCTGGTCATTGTTACCCTTATATCTTATTAGCTTTTCCTATTTTTGTTCTTTATATGGATGGCCTCTTTTCACTCTTTTTTCCCAGTTCCTCTGCCCTGCCTCAAAACCATAACAGAAGACAGTAAGAAAAAATCAAATATAAAACAGAGCCATGGAGAGGATATTGAGCTTTATGCTTGTACTTCTTCAAAGTCAGGCATGTTATCCAGATTAGAGCTCAAACATTGTTTTTTCCTGCCCTTGACATTTTCTAATTGTATCTTCTAATTTGTATGGGCCCTGTGTTATGTACTGAATGTTTGTGTCTCTCTCAAAAATCTATATATCACAGTGCTTACCTCAAATGTATTTGTATTTGAAAATAGGGTTTGTAAAGAGATAGTAAAATGAAATGAGGACATAAGTGTGGAGCTGTAATTCCATAGTGCTGGTGTCCTCATAAGAAGAGAAGGAGATAATAGAGAGCTCTCTCTCAACACATAGAAGAAAGACCATGTGAAGACATAATAAGAAGATAGCCGTCTGCAAGCCAGGAAGTGGGACCTCAGGAGAATGCCCCTCCCCACTTCCCCATCACTGATCTTGCTTTTAGACTTCTAACCTGTGAAACTATGAGAAAACAAGTATCTGTTGGCTAAATCATACGGTCTGTGGCATTCTGTTATAGTAGGTAGAGTAAGCTAATGCAGGACCCCTGGTAATAACCACAATGATGATCTTACTATCGGTGGCACTTTCTTGCATATAACGGAGCTCTTTTATTGCAATTGGACCAAGTATTAGCCACATTTCAAAGTTGTAATCTCACATAAACAATCACAACGGTAAGATATTTTAGAAGGTCAGAGAAATGAGTGGTTGTAAATTGCTAATGGTTGTCAATACTAAAAATCACTCACCTCTAAAGAAACATACTGATGTTTTTAAAAAAAGTAATAGTAACATCAGCAAGACCAAATTTTAGACTATTTTTATACATCATTATTGAAAATTCCAGAAAATAGCCAAACACATGCAAATAATAAAAGTAAAAACAGAGCCGGGTGTGGAGGCACATGCTTGTAATCCCAGAATTTGGGAGGCTGAGACTAGAGGATCCGGGTTCGCGGCCAGCCTCAGCTACCTAGTGAGGCACTCTGCAACTTAGACCCTGTTTCAAAATAAAGAATACAAAAAATAGGGCTGGGAGTGTAGCTCAGAGGTAGATTGCCCCTGGATTCAATCCCCAGTACCACAAAAAAAAAAAGGAAAAACAAATTGTTCTTAAGCATCTGTAATTTTATTTATTTAGTTTGATGACTCCAAGTAATTTTACAACAAACTGATTTTTCTTTTGAATATGTAAATTATGATTTATTATGTTAATTTACATCCATTTTGAGATATTTTATTTCTGTGCATCCAAAATGAGTAGACAAATACATGGTTTTAAATTTGTTGTCAATAAAATAAATTCAATAGTAAGAGAAAAATAAATAAAATGCCCCCTTATTTAATACCTTTTAAGACTGCCCTCTTTAAAAGTACTCTGTTAAAGTTTTGCTGCATTATTTAAACATTTATACTCACTAATATATGTACACATTTAATAAATATAGTCTTTAAAACTATGGTCTCACCAATATAATGCAACATGCTTTTATTTATTTATTTATTTATTTATTTGCAGTACTGGGGATTGAACTCAGGGGCATTCTACCTCCGAGCTACACCCCCAGCCCTATTTTTTATTCTTTATTTTGAAAGCGAGTCTCACTAAGTTGCAGAGTGCCTCACTATGTAGCTGAGGCTGGCCTCGAACTCGGATCCTCCGGTCTCAGCCTCCCGAATGCTGGGATTACAAGCGTGCACCACCACGCCCGGCCTGCAACATGCTTTTATATGTTACATTATACCTGGATATATTTTCCATGCTGGTAAGTAGATGAGAGCCTCACATTTTTAAGAATTTCATCATATGAAACTATCAATAATTTATTTAACTTTTCCTCTTTCAATGCACATTTACGTTATATCAAATTATTGACAATCTCAGCTAAAAAGTCTTAATAAAATTATATTCTCATTAATTACATTGATATTTATCATTTCAATGAATGAAAATAATTATTATTACTTATATTGGTAAGTAATATTGGAAATTTAAAGCTAGATGTTAGCCATGAAAACCAAACATGCCGGAGTCAGGCCAAATCTTGACTGTCTATGGATTTCTTGTGCATTTGCTGTAAGATATTGGTGCAGGTACAGTGCTTTATTAACTCTCACTTCCCTTATCTGTAAAATGGGTATTTTACAGATTATTATTAAATATCTATGATGTGGTAATAATTAAATGAGTTTAATAATAAGATATATTTTGTATTGCATGATGCACAATTAAACTCTATATGCAAATATAAACTAAAATTAGTAGCAATAGCAGTTTTACATCCCCAACTATTGGACTAATCTCTTTTTGGTAAAGGTTTTCTTTATATTCTTCACTTCCATTCTTTTATCGAGTGTAAGTCTTTTTTTCTTATTGATTTGAGGGTTGCTATGGACAAGAGGTAAGGCTTTTTCTTTAGGGTATACAAGTATATTTGCATTGCTTATAATACTCATAAGCTTTCTGATCTTTAGCACTTCTTTCTCTCTGAAAAGTCATTCTCAGACTTACTCTAACTCCTCCTCCTCCTCTTCCTCCTCCTTTTTTCTTTTTGAATATACTTTTATTTGTACATTGCAATAATACTTAATAATGAGGTTCAGAGTGATAGAAACACATGAACTCAGCACTTGGTATCATTCCCTTCAGATCCCACCCTGCTTCCTCCCCCTCTCCATCTATATTGTTGAGACCGATATTATTATCTTCACATACATACATAGCTGACTCAAACTTCATAGTACAGAAACCCAGTCAAGACAGTCTCTCTACTGACTCCTTCCTCCCCTTTTTTTATGGTGCTGGGGCTTGAACCCAGGGCATTCTACCTCTGAGCTACATCAGCAGCCCTATTTTGTTTTTTATTTTGAAATAGGGTCTCAGTAAGTTGCAGAGGGCCTCATTAAGTTGCTAAGGTTGACCTCAAATCTGTGATCTTCTTGCCTCATCCTGGCTCCTGACTCAGCATTAAAGAAGAAGCCAGTCATCTTCTGGGGTATGGCATAGGGCAAGCAGAGTATAACTGTTTCTGATCATATCTACTTATCCACCTGGTAACCTTGACTCACTTTTTTCTCTTCTTCAATTACATCTAATCTTGGGCATTGTTATAATTCCAGGCTGCTTTCCAGGTCTTTCAAAGCTGCCTTGGATTTAGTTGTATTTTATAAATAGCCATATAATCAAAGGGTCTTTTAAAGGAGGGAATGTTAAAAGCAAAGTTTGAAATATTTACTCAAATAACAATTTAAAGATTAAACAAAAATAGAACAACAATAAATCCCTAATCACTTTTAGTTTATAGTCTAAGATTTTGGTAAATACAATGTTAAATTTTGAAAGAGAGCCGGGCATGGTGGCACACATATATAATCCCAATACTTGCAAGGCTGAGGCAGGAAGATTGCAGGTTTCTGGCCAGCCTCAGCAACTAAGTGAGACTTTCAGCCACCTAGCAAGACCTTATTTCAAAACGTAAAATAGAAATAGGGCTGTGGGTGTAGCTCAGAGATAGAATGCCCCTGAGTTTAATCCCCAACACACACACACACACACACACACACACACACACACACACACGAACAATGCTGACAGAGTAAAAGGAATGATTCAAAAAAAGTTGCAGCCCATTTAGAGGAAATCATGCCTTGAGAGTGGTTACAACCCCAGATCAATTGTTTTGAGGCAGAGGTAATGATTTTTAGGTAACAGGAAGTGGTGGATGGGATGGCTATTTTGAGATGCATGGGGAAATGAACCTATGTGGAAAACTGGAGAAGCAACAGCTCTGTCCTTCACTCTCCTACCTTCCCTTCCTCCACTCCTCCCACTCTGGACTGGTCTGGACTGGTCTAGGAGCAAGGAACAGGATATGGCAGCAGCAAATTGAGGGGTGAGGATGCAGAGTTCTGCAGGATTAAAGAGAAAATGATGAGTTTGTGTAGCCACCTGCTTAGATCAATCAGTTTCTAGTGAATTTGAAGATACTTTACTATCTTCAGAACATGGAATTACTGCATAAATATTTACTGTTAGTGTATTCTTACACTTTGAGGAAAGGCATTAATTATCAATTGAATATGATACATTCATTGAGCTATAATGATTTAGTTCACCAAATCAGTCACTGGAACAACATGTTTAGATTTCTATTTTCATGACTTATTTACATAGACATGTGCTTAGATCGTGATATAAATTACCTTAAATGTCTTCTACATTGGCAAATCCCTGCCATTCAACGGTGCATCTTCACTTTCTAAAGAATCATTTTATAGATTAAGATTTTGATCAAACTCAAGTTATTAGTCTCATTTCCCAATAAGGCTCATAGGCTCTCTATGGAAACTAGTTTAAAAGAAGCCCTTCAGAATAAAAATAGAAAATGTGTATCATGACAAAATAAAACTCTAAAGGCAAGGCACATATCTTTCTGTGATCTGTCTGAATGTTAGTGGATGTTTTGTAATTGTTAAATGAATAAAAACAGTGAAAAAGAACAAAAGAGAAAAAGAAGGAAAATATAAGGGCTATTTAAAAAAAGAGTATTAGTCATAATCCTTTTCATTCTCCTGATACTTTGCTTTGTCTTACAGATAAGAACTTTAACATTAAAAGAGTTTCATTATCCATTGTTATTTTACCTGTTAGTATTTTTAAAGAATTAAGAAAAAAGGCTATGCCTTTGTCATTCCTTAATCATAAAGTCATTGTATATAAATATCACTGCTTATCAAGACTACAGAGAGATCTTTACTGGTGTTACTGGTGTGTGAAGTCTTAAAGGACCATTCCAACTGTAACAACTTCCTTTTGTTAGAAATGGATTAGATTTTAAGGAAGCCACAAATAAAGACTCATGAATTCAAACTTCAGCAAGGCAATTTACTCCTGTACAGAAAAGCACACTGAGTGGGCAGTCTGTCTGCCTGCCCTCTTCTTCCCTAAAGAGGAGATCACTATGCTATTTCCCATTGGATGGAGTATCGCTTTTACAATCTAATCTGGTTGGCTAGTTTTCACTAGGATTTTATAAAAGGAGGCGCAGGAAACCAGTTCATCTGGAAGAGGAATATATAGACACATGTACAAAAGTAACAAAATGGATACCTAAGCTACAATTACAAAATGGAAGCCTTCCAGTTTCTATGTGATCCTGTAACTTTGATAGAAAAGATTGTTTTCCTTTCTTACAAGTTGTGTCCAAATTTTAGTGGCATAAACTACAGAAAATACTTGCTGAAGATCTTCTGTTTCCTCGAATTTTATTTATCCTCTAGCTGTCAATTTCTCATCTCCCAAATAAAGATAAAAACTCTAAAAAAAAAATCTCTAAAAAATAATTTTAATACTCTTCCCACTCATCCTAGCTCTAACCAGCACTTAGCAACAATTAGGCAATTAGCAACTATTGTTTCTACTGTTTTTCTTGACCTCTAATTAACATGTGAATGATAGAAGATAATAGTATTTTCTGCAATTAATTAGCTAATTAATTGGTATGGGGATTGAACCCAGAGACATTGTACCTCTGTGCTGTACCTGCAGCTGTTTTTATTTTTTATTTTGAAACAGTGTCTTTCCAAGTTGCACTTTGCCATCCTCCTGTCTCAGCCTCCCAAGTACTAGGATTATAGGTGTGAGCCAGCAAACCTGGCCTTTTCTGCAATTTCTTAATGATAAGGCATTTTTAAAACTATTGGACTTGAAATGATGCAATACACTAGAAAAAGCTGTAACTCAAGAATGCTAAGAGGTTCTTCCTTGTACTAGTCCAGACTTGTAATCAAGTTTGTGTCTTTGAGCTATGACTTAATCTCTCTGGTACTTTAACTTTAAAAAGAGAATGTGGAGACAGATATTCTTTAGCTTTTTTCTGACACCAGCCTTCTGAAGAAAAAAAAAAAAACTGATTCTTTTCCTTTCTCTGAACTGTAAATTTGGTAGCTGTCAACTTGCAAGCAATAACCGTGCTCTTTCCACACCTTCTAGTTTTTCCCACAGGTTCCGACAGGCTCTGATAATACTCTGTGCACTGTTGGCAATGGTTCAGGAGGGAATTGGGCTCTAAAGTTAATGCTATCCTAGGGTTTCTTAGAAGTCTTAAGGAGCAGCTGGTGTCCAAGGCCCTTCTCAACTAATTTGAGTTACCAGATTCCACTTATAGCTCTAGTGTAAGAGGAAACAATAAAAAGGGCCATTTCACCTGTACTGTGGGGCTGGATTTTCTATCCTGCTTTTCTTCAGGGAGGTTAGCTCTCCCTTGGCTACAATGTTCTGTCTTTTTAGCCAGCAGTAAGGGACTCAGATGTAACAATAGATTCCTGTATATTCTATTTTTCTTTTCTCTTGTGAGCACCCCATTTTGATCTTGCTCATTGAAATAGCACAGAAAGGCTGGGGGAGTAGAAATAGAGAATCATAAGGGAGAAAAATTAGAAAGCTTCTTTCCTGAGCTGGGAGTTTATGGAGTATCAGCCCTCACAATAACTGCAAAGTTCACTGTGGTAGATGAGACTTTCCCGGAGGAATACAGGTGGTGGCGTGGCAGAACCAGATGAGAGGAGACAGGAAGAGAACCACTGGTTCCTATACTTCAGGCATTCCCCTCTGCCCATTCTCCTTGTCCCTTTCTCTAGAATTACATTCTAGAGAGATTATTTAGTAGTCATAAGTGACTCCTTTTGAGGTCTAGTGTTTTCTTGTATCAATTCATCATTTTTAAACATATATTTGGTTTGAAGAACTGTTGATTTAATACTCTCTAATAAGATGGCAACTTCAACAGAGCTAGAAATTTTATCTGAGTTCAGTACCAGTCCCCAGTATTCAGTCCAGTTGTTTATCACCTAACTGACATCAGAAGAATATTTACTAAATAAGAGAGTAGGCATGTAAATAGACTATCTCAGTATAAAAATAGTGAGATAAAAATTTTAATCACTCTATACCCTAATTGTTTTTCTTATATTTAATTTTAAAAACCTTTAGAGTAACAAGGGAATGAATAAAAAGTTTTTGGATAAAAATTTCAATGCAAATTTGATTTACTAAATGTCTTTGAAATATTTTTTATGTTTTGCCAGTCATAGTGGCACATACCTGTAATTCCAGTACTTGGGAGGCTGAGACTGGAGTATCTCAGATTTAAGACCAAACTCAGCAACCTAGTGAGGCCCTGCTCAAAACAATAAACAATTTTGGGCTAGAGGTATAGCTTGGAAATAGAATGGTCCTGGGTTAAATCCCCAGTACCACAAAAACAAAACAACAAAAAACTTTATGTTTCAACTTTCTTCCCACAGTTACTAGAGCAAGTAGGGATAAATATAAAACAGTTCTAGACTAAAAATTGTTCAAAACCATTGCTATCACATCTTGAGGTGATAGAAAGATAAAACAAGTATTTATTTTACTGAACATGATCATAGGAAAACTGGTTTGGGGAATATACAGACTTAAAATGTAAAAAGTGCAATATATTGTTTGCTACTTCTACATCACCAAAATTTATAAATCATAGATCACCTTAAAAGTGATATTCTTGGACTATATTATAAAAGAACAACACTAAAATGCTGCATATATGTTAAATGAAAACACTAGACAATCATTTTCTTATGAAGTATTTATAAACAATTTATGAAATGCTTTCCCTCAAGTCATTTTCATTTTTAAAATTGTATTCCTCAGATTAAAATAAGGAATTCAGAAAATAATGGAATAAATAGCATGTGGAGAGGAACAGTTTACAGATGAAAAAAAATCTAGATGTTCATTTCATCTTATTATATTATCTGAAGATACAGTTCTCATTATCTGAAATGATTTTCAGTTTAATGTGCTATTTTACTTAATATTTCAAACTCAAATTCCTCTAAGACATATAACCATCACATTCTAGAATATGTTTATAACATTGTCCTATTATAAAATGTAAATTTCTACAGATCTATATGATTTTGATATTTCAAAATCAACATCTGTGTCATTATTGTTCTCTTCATTTTTTTGCAGTAATATCCAATAAAAATAGGAAAATACTGCTCCTTTACTTTTATATAGCATACATGGTGTCTTATGAGTTTTCATTGTGTTTTTTTTTTTAAATCAAAGTAACTTCAAGGTGAAAAATACCTAGCCTGAATTACTTTGAAACAGCATAATATGCTACATTCAATGATCACTTTTTTAAGTTCATTGAAATATATAATTATTCTTGTGAAACTGGGATCAAATGGTCAAAGAAAAAATTGCAGCCTTGTTCTTAGAATAATAATTTTTAGCTTGTAAACTATTATTTAATATATCTTTAAACAAGATTAAATAATCAAAAACTGCTATGTACATATACAAAATTAATAATGCCAATGTCGGTATTGTGCATGGGAAAGGGAAGGGAGTGTGGTGGGATCCCCGGGGAAGCTAACCAAGTGCTGTGTGCGTGTATGTCTCCATCATTCTGACCTTCATTATGATGTGTAACTATAATGCATGGATAAAAGGATATTAAAAAAGAAATATACTTCTAGCATATAACTACATTAAAAGATAGTCAACATCATTAGCCATTAAAGAAGGACAATGTAAAACAATGAGATATCATTATCAATCTATCAGAACAGTTCCAGTAAAAAATTAGTCAAATGCAGGCAAGAATATAAATAAACCGGATCTCTTATACATTGCTGGCAAGAATTAAAATGGCATGGTTACACTAGAATGCAATTTGGTAATTTCTCTCTTCAAAAAACAAACAAACAAACAAACATACACTTAGCACTTAATCAAGCAATTGCACTCCTGGAAAATTATCCTATGGATACAATTTTTTTTGTGTGGTGCTGAGGAGGATTGTTACCAGGGCCCTGCACATTCTAGTCTGGCAGTCTACCACTGAGCTACATCCATAGCCCTGAAACAAAAATTTATATAGCCACACAAAAACCTGTATGTAAATGTGCATGTCAACTTTATTTGCAATAGCCCCAAATTAGAAAAACCTAAATTTGTTCAGTGGTGAATGACTAAGCATACTATGGAACATTTCTACCACAGAATTCTAATTAGCAATAAAACCAGGCACTTGATATACAAAACAAGTTAGATGGATCTCTAAGGAGCCAAGCTGAGTGAAAAAAAAAAAAAAAAGCCAGTATCAAAAAATTACTTACTGTAGAATCCCATTTATATCACATTTTCAAAATAACAAAACTATAAAAAGGGAAAATAGATTATTGATTGTCTGGGTTAGGGATGAGGGGGGACTGGTATGACTATACAGGTATTGAAACAGGGTATCTCCTCTTAGGGTTCTTGTCCAGTGGATCTTGACAAATAAAGTCCAGGGTCTAGTGAAGGGTATAAAATTATGAAAGCTTACTTTAAGGAAAGATAGAGGACAAAGTAGCTCCCCCACCCCTGAAAAGGGGGAGTCCTGGAAAGAGAGTGACCTCTGAGCCCTTGGGGAATGGGCTTTTAAATCTTCATGAGGTTTAATCTGTCCTTTTATAATTGGTTAGAATTGGGTTTTGAGGACCAATGACCTTTGCACAATTCAATCCTTAATTTGAATGATTATCTGTGGGTTGGTCAGGACCCTGATTCCCTGGCACCCATCAGTCTTTTGCTTTCCTGTTCACCTCCCCCTGGCCTCACAGAAAGGGGGATACAGATGGCCGCCTTAATTCTTCTGTTCCCAGGTCCTCTGCCCGGCCTCAGGATAGCATAAGAAATCTTTGAGTGAAGGAATTGTTCTATATATTAGTTGTGGTGAGAATGTAGTTAACATGAATATATACATGTCATAAAATTGTATACAACTATACATACACATACACATGAAATAATGTAAAACTGGAGAAACCTGAATAAGGTCTGTGGATTGTGTGCATGTCTATTTCCTGGTTTCATATTTACCAAATTTATGCAAAATATTTCCATTGGGGAAAACTGAGTGAAGAGTACACCAGACCTCTCCTTACTATTTTTATAATTTTTCTATGAATGCATAATTATTTCAAAATCAAAAGCATTAAAGCCTTTTGCTGCCATTTTCCTGTAATTCACCAAAATGACGAACACAAGAGGAAGAGGAGAGGAACCAGAAATATGTTCTCTAGGCCTTTTAGAAAATATGGAGTTGTTCCTTTGGCCACATATATGCAAATCTACAAGAAGGCTGATATTGTAGACATTAAGGGAATGGGTACGGTTGAAAAAGGAATGCCTCACAAATGTTACCATGGCAAAACCAGAAGAGTCTATAATGTTACCCAGCATGCTGTTGACATTGTTGTAAACAATAAAGTCAAGGGCACGATTCTTGCTAAGAGAATTAATGTGTGTATTGAGCATATTAAGCACTCTACGAGTTGAGATAGCTTCCTGAAACAGGTGAAGGAAAATGATCAGAAGAAGAAAGGAAGTAAAAAAGAAAGGTACTTGGGTTCAGCTGAAGTGCCAACCTGCTCTATCCAGAGAAATACACTTTGTAAGAACCAACAGAAAGGAGTCTGAGCTGCTGGAACCTATTCCCTATGAATCATGGCATAATAGGCGTAAAAATAAATAAAGACCCTTGGGCTGTTACAAAAGAAGCATTAAAAATTAAAAAGTGCTGCATGAATTAAAATCCAATGTGGAAAATGTTCTAAAGTCATACAATTTTATGGGCTTCTCTTTATAGGTGGAATCTTTAGATATATAAGAGAAAACTAGTATTTTGTTATAACTTATTTTATTATATTTATCTATTACAAAATTGGGGCGGAGTGACAATATGAGAAAATATACTATATCTATGATTATTTCCAAGCCTTACTTAAATGTGTATCAATCAACGGACAACCAAATAAAATGATTTAGATGGATAGAATATAAATTTCAAATTACTGACACTTGATCTTTGACTTAAAAAAGTAATTTGAGAATCATGGATTTAAATGTAGAAATGAAATAATTCAAGCATTAGAAGAAAACCAATATGTATTCCTTTATAACCTGTGTATAAGTAAATAAAAGATTTTAAAATCAGATATAATAAAAATATCTGATAAAAATTTGTCTCCATGTTTTTTAAAAAGAGGAAAAACAATTTTCATGGTAAAAGAAACATTTTTAATAAAATCAAGAAATTATTGATAAAATACAATATCAAACATTTGGGAGACAAAATTTACAACACTTATCACAGATAAAGAGCTAACATCCCAAATAAATTTCAATTTTTTTTTTTGCTGTTGGGGTTTGAACCCAGAGGCATTCTACCTCTGAGCTATACCCCCTGTTTATTTTGAAACAAAATATCCTTACATTCCTAAGGGTCTTGCTAAATTGCTGAGGCTAGCCTTGAACCTGTGCTCCTCCTGTCTCAGCCTTCCAAGTACTGAGATTACAGGCGAGCACCACCACACCTGACTAAACAAAAAAACTCTAGGCGAGAGTGAGATCAAACACCAGGTAGAAAACGGGGAGCAAACAAATGAACAAACCAAATTACATGTTTGTACCTCTGAATAACGCAACACAAATCAGAAATTAATGAGATTATTTATAGACTGTAGGTGATGTCACCATGCCTTTCACATACAGAGAGATGGATTTCAAAAAGATTTATTTGGTTGTATAATAATTGAAATTTCAGACACACACACAGACACACACACACACACACACACACACACACACACACTTACACATACTGGTGGGGCCTCTGGAAATATCTTAAGAACAAAGGGGAAGGTTGTGTTTTTATTGGGAAGAGGACTAATATCTAGAATATACTGAGAACTTGGGAAGAGAGAAAAGTTACATAAGTTGTTTTGAAAACAGGTTCACTGGTTGTGTTGAAGGAAAGCTCATTAGTGCCTGAGACAGCTGGCAAGTGCTGACTGGTGAGTGGCAGCAGTGACTAGCTAGGTGAAATTTGTAATCCTGAACTCACAGCAGGTTCATGAGTTCGGGGATGGAGTGCACCAGACACCTCCTAGAGTCGGTGTTTGAGACCGGGGTGTTTTTCTCTCTCAACTCCCTTTCAGATGGCTCTGATAAAAATGACTCCATTTTGCATAATTCACCTTCACAGTGGGAAATTAGTAGAGAAGATGAAGGATTGGAAAGTTGTGGGCAGGATACATTTCTGAGTATAATTCCATAAAATTCTGAATTGTGGAATCATAGTGTTTTATATTACCAAAAATAAATTTAATTAACAAGAATGGGGAAAGATAACCCCACAGGTGAATTCAACTAGAAAGGAATGAATCTAACTGTATCTCCAATGAATCACATAAACACACTTGAGGGGAGGAACAGAGGAGTAATGTTCTAGCATTTTCTTCACTAAGGTTTTCAGATATAGCAAATCAAGTTTTTTTGTGTATTTGTTTGTTTTTGTTGTTGTTCCCTGGCTATATTTTACATTTAACTGAGAGTTCATTTCAGTTTCCAAAGGCAAACTCGGACCTTATGCCTTGTTCTGGGTGATAGAAATTATAAACCTATTTGTTTACAATACCATTATTTGAGTTTTCTAAGAGAAATAGAACATCCTTCATTTAGATAAAGGAGATCTGCATACAAACCATGCTCCTAAACTAAGAATACACAAATAAAATGTTTTCAGGTATCAAAATCAATTAGGTTTTTTTCTCTCTCTTTTCAAATACTTTTACTGGTGCACTGTGGTCTCACATCATAATACAATTCACAGTGATAGTGGCATACATTCACTCAGCACTTGGTGAGCTTCCCCTAGCTCCCTCTCCACTCTCCCCTTCCTCATACATGATACTGAGGTTAGCATTGGAATTCTCACAAATGTACGTAATGTCGGTGGAAGTCTTTCTTTCCTTCATTAATTGTCTCTCCCTCCCCACCTCCCCCAAACCACCTCCCTGGCTCCTCTGGATTTCTCCTCCATTACCTAAAGTCCCTCTCGTATCTAGATTATAATTACTTTAATTATATTAAAGTACCATTTCTGGCTTCTGGTATTTCTATAAAACACACAGAAAAGATCCCAATTATGAAACTTTTTTTACTAACTTCGTTTAGGATCCATTAATCCCACCAATAAGAGCATAATGAACTCAACTTTGAGGCCAGGAAATGGTTATTTTCATTTGCCAACAGAGGAGTACTAATGGGACTTTAGAAGTTAGCTAATTCTGTCAATGACATTGGGTTGCTGATGATGCAATGAAGGAGTTGGAGAAAGCAGAAATACCAGATTCAAAATAAAGACAATGAGATTTGCAATGTATTCTGCAATAGGCTCTATGATAAGTTCAACAAGTGGTAACACCGTGTGCCTAGCTTCCACGCAAATTCAAAACTGGGCTTGAAGTGATGGTATGAACCTATGAAACAAGTAGGCATTCTGTATCAAGAGCTTGGATGATGGCCTTTCCTGCTGTTTTGATTAACATAGATTCAAGCACACATTTAAATGGGGGGGTCCAGAGCCAGGCATGGTGGCGCACGCTTGTAATCCCAACATTTGGGAGGCTGAGACCGGAGGATCCGGGTTCGTGGCCAGCCTCACCTGCTTAGTGAGGCTGTCTGCAACTTAGTGAGACCCTGTTTCAAAATAAAGAATAAAAAATAGGACTGGGGGTATAGCTCAGAGGAAGAATGCCCCTGAGTTCAATCCCCAGTACCGCAAAAAAAAAAAAAGAATAAAATAAAAAATAAATTGGGGGTGGGGGGTCCAGGTAGCGGGCATGGGATAATGAGCCTTAAATAGCTGAGAAACAACCATTTTAAAATCAGAGAACTTCTCTCCAGTTTCTCGGGGAAAAAAGTCATTCAGAATCATTTTACCACCTAAGAATAAAATTGTTTGTACCAAAAATATTTTGGAGGAAATTTCCTGACAACTGGCTCTCTTGTGGACCAGGATAAGCTTTTATCATTTAGAAGAATAAAGACAACAAAATGTCTTCTGATTATGATCCTGAACTAATTCAAATGTAGACCACAAGTGAGTATGCAATTATAACACAGTGTGAGAAGTTCTGCAAGTTCTGCAACCCATGATCCTATGCAATTATACAACCTTGTTATTATACAATGTCTGGGGGAAGGTGATGGTCTAGAGAATAAATGTGTTAGCTTGTGCCAAAATAGGAAAAAACAATACAAATATGTAGTGAGTGTTCATAAAGCTAAGTATACTAAACTTAAATGACTTATTCTTAGTTTTTATTCTAATTATAGTGACACTAATAAAACAGAAACCTTCTAAATCAATATAAAAGTAGGTTAAATTTTTTTTATTTCAGAAATACTTTTTTAAATATCTTGGTTTATGAAATTTTCAAAATTGTAGGATCATGTAGTATAGCACAACATTATTCTGTATTATTGTGTATGGATATTCCAAAATGTCTTCCCATATCTTTTCAAAGAGGAAGCCATAAAGGAAATTTTACTTTCATGAAAAAAGTGCAGAAGTGACATGAATTTATTATAAAGAGTTATAGAATTTGAATATTTAATGTATTGAGCCAAGACAGACAGAAATATCCATTTTGATCAATGTTAACATTTTACAAATGTCACTGAGGCTAAGCTTTTTCTGTCACAGAGTCAGCAAACCTTGTCCCGCAGACAGCATTTATAGGAGCACTGACACATCCTCACCCTGCAGTTCTCATATCTGCATACTTCTGTGGCTAACTAAACTTACCCTTTCTTCTGATTGACACATTTGTTCTTTAGAAATGTTAATGTGTAGCACAAATTAAATCTTCCTGGCTCAGGAATCAATAAATATCTTTGAAGGTAATTTTGCATATTGCACCTCCAAAAGTTCGGTTACGATTTTTTTCTTTTTTCTTTTCTTTTCTTTTTTTTTTCATTTAAGGAAAGCTCTAACTAGTTTTACACTACCTCCCAAATCCCAATTCACCTACTGAAGAGCAGGTTTGCATGTGTTCCAGATCCATCTCCCTGTGTGAGCTCTCTGACTTGTGCTCTTTGACAGTCACATCCTGATCAGCTTAGTCTTCTCTGAATGAGAAATTGTTATTTGTGGAGGCTTCAATAACTCTAAAATCTATGTTTCAAGTGCATTTGTTTACATATTTATGAAATATATATGAATGATCAAGAATGAACCCCAAATGTTGTAGGTACCAAGTTATATAGGCAAGACATGCACTTTCATGGAGTTTACATTTTAGAGTAGTGATTTAACATTAAAAATTAGCAAGTCACATTTAATATGCTAGATGGTAAAATGCATTTCAAAAAGGAGGATAAGTAGGATCTGGAGAAATGTTGCAGAGATGGTGCTATTTTACGTGAAGGAGTAAATGATGACTTTGCAGATAATATCATATTTGAGAAGAGACCTGAAAGAAATGAGGGGGTAAATCTTGTTTATACACCTTCCCAGGTTTTCTCAGCTATAGTTTTCTGCTTAGTGTGTCTGATGACCCACTGGACTCCCAGGTATCAGTCACATCCTTATAAACAATAGAGATGAGGATCTAAATTTGTTAGAGAGAACCACTGAACACAATCATTGTCTTCATGGCTGAGTCTGGGTCATAATGACCACATTCAGCACTATCTGATGCCATACTGAAGAAATATTTTACTGACCTGGAATTCCATTCAATATCATTTCAGACAAATGACCAATTTTATGGCATAGCAGATGTACTAATATGTTTATAATCAAAGAGTTTATGGTCTTACTATATATCATGTAATCTAGAGGCAGTTTGCTTAGTGGAAGAGTGGACCAGCCTGTTAAAAGCTTATCTATGATGCTACCTGGGCTTAGAACTCTATCATCCAGGATGTAATTTCCATCTTGAACCAATGGCCTATTTATAGTACTGACTGTCTTCTTAAGAATTGGAATATATAAATCCGGGAAGCAAAGAATGAAAGTAGAATTACCTCTTCTAACAACACTTTTAGTGACTAACTATGACATTATTATTGATGATCTTCAACTTTATCAGGTTAGTGGTCATATTTTTCTGGTGATTACATGTCTGTCAGGAGACCTAATACACATTACATTAAACTTGAAAAACTACTATCACTTCTTTTCATGACTTAAGCCAGCAAAGAAAAAAGAAGTAATTTCCATATTTGGAGTAATTCAACCTGACATATCCAAATTATGTTGAGCCCAAGACCTTATAAAATGGGGAAATTGCTCTTCACAATAAGAAAATAAAAATTACTAACAAGAAATTAGTTATAGTATTTTATTTATTTACTTATTTTTTATTGTTGTAATCATGCATGTTTGTTAGGTACAAGCTGATAAAGGCATATATGCACACATTTCTCATTTAACCCCTTTTCCAATTCTAACCCCACTCCCTTGCCCTCCCTCCTTCTAAAGTTCAGTTTAGTGATTAACCTTGATATATTTGTGAAAGTATATCATGTGCATTCGGGTGTCTCCCCCCCCTCCCCCCCGTCCTAAGTCAACTTCTTTGCTTAACAAGGGTTTCTCCTTTTTCATCTGGAGATCGTTTGATGCCCCGTCTTCTCTCTAGCATCTGCATACTAGGGAAAACATATGCTTTTTTACTCTTTGTGACTGACTAATCTCACTTAACATAATATTTTCCAGTTCCATCCATTTCCCTGCAAATGACATGATTTTGTTCTTCTTTATGACTGAGTAAAATTCCATTGTGTACATATCCCATAGTTTTGTAATCCATTCATCTATCGATGGACATCTTGGCTGTTTCCATAGTTTGGCAATTGTGACTTGAGCCGCTATAAACATAGATACACATGCGTTGGTCTGATAGTTTGGTTTCCATTCTTTTGGGTAGGTAACCAGAGTGGTATTGCTGGATCATATGGTAGGTTTATTCCCATTCATCTTAGGATCCTCCATACTGTTTTCCAAAGTGGTTACACTAATCAGTTACAGAGTTTTAGAAGAGGTCCTTGAAAGTTAAATCCATTTGCTGTCAAGATTATTTGGAGTTGTCTTTACACATTGGAACATAGAGGAATATATCTGAAGCCCAAGGGTTTTTATGAGGTATCTTTTGAAGCATTCAAATGTTCCACAATCTCAAAATCATTCAGCAATTTTTTTTTCCTACTTAGTGCTACTGATGAACTTAGGAGTACAGAGAGTTGAATTCCTAGAGGTTGAATATTAAGAAGTTGAGGACAGAGAAGAGGTAGTAATTTAATTTGCCTCCTTTTCTGTGACAGACTGTTCTAAGATGGAGATGGAGTATGTCCATGCAACCTCTCCAGAGACTTACCACACAGAAGAGGAAGTGTCTCTATTTTCCAGTAAATCTCACCAGCTCAGTCACATAAAACACTCTACCTGCCTTTTATTCTTCCTTGACCTACTTCTCTTTTACCTATACTCTTGTTTTCCTGACATTGCAACAACCAATAAAAGATTAGCATTAACAATTTTCCACCAGCTCTGTTACCTAGGTAACCCATAGGGAGACTGTTCCAGGCAGTAGGAACAGCAAGTGCAAAAGCCTCGAATAAGTAGAAAGTTCAAGGAACAGCAAGGAAGGAGCCCAGTGTGACTAGATTTTAATTAGTACATGAAGAATGTTTAGAGATGACTTGAGAGTTAACCAGGAACTTGATTACATTTGGTCTACTTGGAGTTTGTAAGGACTTTTTCATGTTGTATTGTTTTGTTATTATTTGGTTGCTTGGTTTTCTGGTTTGATTTTTCTGTTTGTTTTTATTTGGGGGGAGGATTGGTGCTGGTGATCAAACCCAGAGTCTTGCACATTCTACCAACTCTACCACTGAGTTATAAACCTATCTCCCTTCTTTTTCCCCTTTGAAAGAATCTGAAAATTACTGGGGATTCTGGGGATTAAGTGAATTTTTCTCCTTCTGTTTTAAGAAGCTTTCACTCCGGAAATTGGGTGCAGAAGGGACTGAGGGAAGAAGAGGTGAAAATGAAAATTAGGAACTTGCGATTAGAACACAATCAGAATAACATAAATGACATAATAGTGGGTAAGGCAAAGGTGATCCTCATGAAGGTGAAGAGAACTGATCAAATTCTGAATATACTTTGAAGACAGAACTGACAGAATCTACTACTGCATTGGATTTGATGTATGTATAAAAAAATGGTCTAAGGAATAATAATAGGAAGAATAGAATTACATTACTGAGATGGGAAGATGCTTTGGTTGATAAACATCTTTAAGGAGAAGTGAGTTTGGTTTTTGACATAATCTATGTAAGATTGTCATATATATTTATATATGATATTTATAATTAGATATGAAATAATAAATTATATAAATATATTATTGTACAAAATATATTATTATACATAATACATATACATATATATTAGAGAAAATAAGTAAATTGCTAAATTTTCAAATTAGAAATCAAAGATTACCAATGATTAGAAGGATTATATTATTTTTTTCTAAATTCCCAAATTAGAAATCAAAAATTGCCAATGATTAGATAGTTTTTATTATTATTATTATTTTCTTTTGATACTAGGGATTGAACCCAGGGGCATTCTATCTCAGAGCTATACCCCAGCCATTTTTATTTTGAAACAGGGTATTCCTAGGTTGCTGAAGGTCTCTCTAAATTGCTGGAGCTGGTCTTGAACCTGCAATCCTCCTTTCTCAGCCTCCGAACTATTGGTATTATATGGCTATGCTGCCATACCAGAAGAGTGTTTATATTATTAAAAGCTATGAGGAGCTGGACACAGTAGCACACACTTGTAATCCTGACAGCCTCAATAACTTAGACCATTAGAAACTAGAGAGATACTGTTTCAAAATAAAAATAAGCCAGGGGTGATGGCATATATCTGTGATCCTAGTACTTAGGAGGCTGAAACAGGAAGATTGCAGGTTCAAGGTCAGCCTCAGGAATTTAGTGAGACCTCAACAACTTACTGAGTCCATTGCAAAATGAAGGGCTGGAGGTGTAACTAAGAGTTAGAGAACACGTGGATTCAATCCCCAATACCAAAAAAAAAAAAAAAAAAATCCATGAAACTACATGAGATCACTTTGGATGATATAAATATAAAGAGTTACACACACTGTAGATAGGTATCTCAATTTTAAAAAAATTTAAAAGTTAAATCAGAAAAGGAGACTGAGTAGGAGAAGTCCAGAAAGTAGTAGGAGAACTGAGGTCATGGTGTCTCAGAAACCAAGTAACAAAGTGTTTCAAGAAGAAAGGAGTGATGAGCTGTACACAGCTGTGTTGAGACTCCATTTGGGAAATGGAGGTTATTCCTCACAGAATGACCACTGCTCTAAGGAATGAAAAGAGGGTATTTAGTTCCCTTCAAACTAAGCCCCTTCCCTCCGTTATCTTGCTCTAACTTGACTACTCCCTACCACTTTAAACTAGTGGAAGGGTCTAGTAGCTGAGAAACTGAAAGGCTATTTGATCATTCCTAAGACCACTTCTCTAATTCCCTGTACCCAGGGCCTTTCTCTACATCATTCTGTCATCAAAGACATTTTTATAATACTGTCCTCAAGAGGAAGATAAGTGGAGAAAAAGGAGTACCATCTTCCTTTATATTCCAAAATAAGCTTTTGAAAGCTTCTGATGACAGCTTAAAGAGAAAAGAGTCTTTGAAATCACTTTAAAGATAAAGAACAATAGCTTGGTGGGCTAAAAGCTTAAGTTTAAACTATAAACCACAAAAAAGGGAAGACTTCATGGTGCTAAGGCAAGTTATTTCTCCTCAGAAAGACATAAATTCAACAAGTATATGGGAAGAGAAAGAGAACTGGAGGGCTAGAAGACATCTTAAATACTGGTTTCTTGAGTAGTGTGCTTTTGGCAAGTGTCCTCTCCTCCTCACTGTCCCAGATCTTTCTAGTGGAAATCAAACAGAAAGTACTTGTTATGGTTAGATATGGAATGGCCCCTGAAGGGCTCATGCATATATGCTCAGGATTGATATAATTAAGTCATGATGGTTACAATCTCATCAGTGTGTAAATTCATTGTAATGGATTTACTGGGTGGTAGGCTAGACCAATGGGGTATGCCTGGGGCAGGGGCAGCATCCCTGGGTTTTGGCCTTAGGGACTTTGCTTTTGTCTTTGAATCTCCTTGCTTGCTTGCCCTTCCTGCTTCCAGACTTCAAGATGTGAAGTAGAGCTTTGCTCTCTTCCTCTCCACTTCCCGCTGCCATGCCCCGAGCCCCACAGACCCAGCCTGATATGGACTAAATTCTGGAATCTCTAAACACCGACCAAATAGCTCTTCCTTCCTTTAAATTGTGTGGCCAGGTTTAAGGATCATGGCAGTGAGAATGTTCACTGAGACATTACTAGGATTAGAGTAATTTGGGGAGCCTCAAAGAAAAAACTCTGTGCTAAGCCCTTTAACCAAGATGGCACTTGATTAGAAGATTAGCATTTAGTGAGGATATATCTCAAATCACATAGACCTGTCTTACAGTTTCCTTTCAGACAGTGTGATAGAAAACATAGCTAAGTATTACTTAGCTTCTACAGAAATGCTGAGGGAGTCCACAGACTGAGAGGTCTGAGGTCATACAGAAAAGGATGCTCAACATATATCCCTCCTAGAAGGAAGCCACAGGGGACCATGGCAAATACTTTTAGTACCCTTTCATCAAGTCACAGCAGATATCAATGCATGGTGATGGGCAGAATTAGGCAGAAGCAGCACCCTGGCTAAGACTGCTGCTCTATACTGGTGGACAGTGATATAGACTATACACACCTCCATTGCTGCCAGGGAAGAAGTGAGGCTCATACACATTTAGATCACTTTAAAAGAAGGGAATGATGAGAATGGATTGACCACAATTTAACCTTAAAGGGAAAAACATTTGTTATCAAATGCAAGTTGATTTTCTGCTATCAAGAGAAATATGGGATTAGGTGAGTTTACTTTTGAAGAAAGAGTGCTCTCAATTGTACAATTGACTTTCATAACTGGTAAGTTGAAAATTGACTGATTAAAAAATATTCCATTTCCTAAGGATGCTCTTTTTCTCTTTACTTTATGGGATGAGAAAACTTATGTCAAAAATCCTGACGCAAAATTCTGAATCTTACTTATGACATATTAGGAAAAACTAGATGGCTCTGTAGAAAAACTAATAGATGCCTGTGAACAAATTTGAGGAAATTTGGAGCCATACATTCCCATTTCTTGGACAGGAAGTGAAATAAACAGTACCCCTTTATATTCTTTATTCTATACAATTTATATTGTAAAGAATCCTGAAGACCTGGTGGATAAAATACATACAAAACAATTACTAGCTGGGCGCAGTTGTGCATGCCTGTAATCCCCGTACTTGGGAGACTGAGGCAGGCTGTTGGAAGCCATCTTAGCTCATGCAATGAGGGCCTTTTCCATACAGCTTAGCTGTGTATATAGTACATGCTAAGTGGAAATTGTCTGCAAGCAGACAAACTTCCTTGGACTGGATGGGAATGAAAGATGGATTTTGTTGACCTCCTATTCTTCTTGAAATGTTTTACCTTGGCCCTCCCTAAACTTAGCTTATGATTGCTGTCCCTAACCCTGGCCTATGATTGCCATTCCCTTAACCTAGCTCATGATTGCTTTTAACTTGTGACCTTTTTGCTGTTTGCTTTGTTTAAACTCTCAATAATAATTTTTAAAAAAGTGCTGGCTGCAGGATAGGAGAATTGTCAGCTAACTTCTTCCTAACTACCCCACATGCTATTATAAATATTAAATATAATTTTCTTCAAATTATTGTATCTGACTCCAAGTCATTTGCAGGCAAGAAGTCAATTTTTTGGTAGCTGCAAGGAATAGTAATCTTCTGTAGTGGGACTACAGAGCAAGTAGCATCTGCTATAGCAAGAGTATCACAAGTTTGAGGCCAGTGTCAGCAACTTAATGAGACTGTTTAAAAAAAATAAGGCTGGGGTGTGGCTCAGAGATATAATGCCTCTGGGTTCAATCCTCAGTACTACACACATATAGACACACACACACACACTCTCACATACCCATACACATTGCCAAAATACATGACAACTTATCAAATCATAAGTCTATCAAATTAGCCTAATTAAAAATTTTTGTTATCTATTTCTACCCAGTAATATATTCTTGCTGTTTAGAATTTTATTGGTGCAACGTAATTATACATTGTGGCGAGTTTCAAAGTGATAAATTCACATATATGCACAACATCTCTTGGTGTGTTTTCTTCTGTCCCCCATCCCTCAACTACCTCCTCCCTCCCCTTACCTGGTATTGAGGTTGGTAGTGATACCTGCATATATGAGCGTAATATTATTTGATCTACTTCCTTCCTCAAGCCTCCTTTTCCCCTCTCATCCTCCCTTCCCTAGTCCCCTCCCACTGTTCTACTGGTCTCTCTCTTTATTATCAGGAAGTCCCTTTTGTTTCCTATTTTCTCTATAGCTTCCACATAGGAGAGAAAACATATTTCCCTTGACTTTCTGAGACTGGCTGATTTCACTTAGCATAATGCTTTCTAGTTACATCCATTTTCCTGCAAATGACATAATTTTGTTCTTCTTTATTGTTGAGTAAAATTCCTTGGCATCAGGGATCAAGTACTTAATTTTCTTATTTAAAACTGTGTATCAAGTAAAATGTTTTTACTCTAAGAAGTATTTTGTGGTTAGAAAAAGTGGCAAGTTAATATAAACCTTGTACACATAAACTTAAAAAAAAATATTCTGGACCATTAAGCGGAGAGTCATATTGACACTACAAAAACTGATAGGAATGAACATCAGTGAAAATTATGTATTCAGCATGAGAACTGTGACCTTGCTTCACATCTGAGCCTCAAGTTTTCCATCTATAAAAATAGATAACAGAAATTAGACTACATTTTCTGAAAAAAGATAACACTCATGAAGATTTATATTGTACACTGTTAATACTGGTATTTCTTTTCTTAAAAGTTTATAACTTCCAAATGGTATGGGTCTTCACAGATCAGATAGACACTGTCACTTATGCAGTATGAGTTTAAAATTTATAGTATTATCAAATACCAGCAAATGTAAAAAAAAAAGACAAATTTTATAAATGATTTTAGATGATATTATTCAACTTAAACAGTTTTCTACTTAAAAATCATAATTTTTTGTTTTTGTTTTTGTGATGGTGCTGGGGATTGAACCCAGGGCAATCTACTTCTGAGCTACACCTCCATCTCTATTTCATTTTTTTTTAAATTTGGAAACAACATCTCTCTGTGTCCTGAGAGTCTTGCTAAATTGCTGAGGCCGGCTCCAAACCTGTGATCTTCCTTTTTAGGCTCCCAAGTACTGGGATTGCTAGTGTGCACCACCATGTCTAGCTCTTAAAATTATATTTTTTTAAGTACACAAAAACTTTAAAGAGACTTTGCACACAAAATATTCTTTAAAAATATCCTGAGACAATAGAAATCATTACCCATATAATGAATAAAAAAAACCAGTATCAGCAGCTTATAAAAGGCATTTACAGACAAATTTTTGAAAAATTGGAAACTACTTGAAATAAACTACTTGTAAAATGCAAAGGGGATGGATTTTCAGTTTATAATAACAAAAATTCATATAGATAATGAATGTAAGGATGACTAAACATGTTATTTTTCTTCTGCAGAAGGAGTAACATACATAAGTTTATTTCCTTTTTGTAAGAGTTTGGTGGTTTTTGCTATTGAACAACTACACTAGAAATACAGGTGATAGTCATCCAAAGTTAAATGTATGTTGTCATTGACCCAGCACTTCATCTAGAAATTCATCCTATGGATATGCTATCAAGTCTTGAAAAATGTTTACCCAGGGGTTGCTTTTTAAAACTTTGTAGCAGCAAAAGAATGGAAATGACTTAATAATTGTGAATGTAGAATTGATTACATAAAACACTTTAAAAGTTTTCTTATTTATTTATTTACTTGTTTTTAATATGCTTTAATTGGTGCATTGTAATTATACATCATAGTGAGGTCCAATATAATACAAATATATATACCTACAGCACTTGGAGTGTTCCTTTCCAGATCCCGTCCCACTATCTCCCTCAGAGTACATTTTAGTGAGATTGGCATTATTTGAACTGTGTCTTTCATTCAGTCTCATTTTTCCCCTTCCTACCTCCCTCCCTCAATCCCCTTCCATTCTTCTACTGGTCTCTCTCCTCATTTAGCTGAAGTACTTTTTGTTTCCTATTTTTTTCTCTATCTTCCTTATGTGAGAAAATATGTAACCCATGACTCTCCGAGATTGGCTAGTCTCACTTAGCATATGTTATAATATAGAATGTCCTCTGAAAAACCCATTTATTAATGTTCATGATTGAGAATAGTTAAGTCATTGAGAGTAACCTAGGCAGTGGGGTGTGTCTGGAGAAGGGGAGTCCCTGGGTGTGAGGCCTTGGGGACTGTACTTTGTCTCTCTCTCTCTCTCTCTCTCTCTCTCTCTCTCTCTCTCTCTCTCTCTCTCCTTCTAGCTTCCATGTTCCATGACATGAGAATAGAGCCTTGTTTCCTTCCTCTCACTGGTTTCTGCCACCATGCCCTGAGAGTCAGAGTCCCTGGCCTTGCATTAACTAAACCCAAAATCTCCAAGGAAACTGTGAGCAAATGAATCTCCCTTCCTTTAAGTTGTGGAGGTCATTTGTTTTGGATTATAGCAGCGAGAATGCTGACAAAGACAGCATAATAGTCTTTAGCTTAAGTGATACAAACATAAATGTACACATCACTTGATGTCTTTCCCCTTCCAATATGTCCTCCACACATGTTAATGAGATTGGTGTAAGGATGCAAACTTATTTGAACTGTTTCCTACCTCAGTCCTTGTTTTTCATTAGCCATTCAGACAAACATAATTTGGTTCCATAATTTGGCTACTGTTAATTATGCTGCTAGAAACATGGGCATTTATGTATCAAATGCAGATGTTAAATACAACGAGGAGGATCTATATATACTGGTGTTGGAAAATCTTCAAGATGCATTATTAAATGAATAAAATCATACAAATTAATGTATTGCATATGAATATAACTGTGTAAACAAATTATATATGTATATATATATTATTTATATACACTAGATGGAAAAAATTTTGACATACATAAAGATAAAGGTTCACTGTGCATGTGGGGCATGCCTGAAGTCCTGATACTTGGGAGGCTGAGACAGGAGGATTACAGGCTCAAGGACAGCCTCAGTAACATAATGAGACTCTGAATAACCTAGTGAGATCCTGCTTCTAGACAAAAAAATAAAAAGGGCTGAAGGTAGAGCTTGGAAACAGAATGCCCTCCTGGATTCAATCCTCAGTACAAAAAAAAAAAAATTGAGCAAGGATTCTCTGTAAAAGTTAATTCCTTGAAAGTGAATTAGGAAAAGGGTAAAACTTTTAATTAATCCATTCTCTATATTCTTAGCTATGTAATATGTTTATTTTTTAAATGTATTCATAAATTTTGGGGTATTGGGATAATTCTTAATACAGATTATTAAAAGCAAACATCACTTCTTAAAAGAAAGTATAGATTACGTGAGCAAATAGATAAAAAGTATTCTAATTGGAAAATACACTTACAGTGATTCACTGAAACTGGTACTGGCTATGAAGCTCTAACAACTTACTTAAATATGTATCTAAAGCTGGGCATCGTGGCACACGCTTGTAATCCCAGCATTTAGGAGGCTGAGACCAGAGGATCTGGGTCCTGTGGCCAGCCTCAGCTACCTGGTGAGGCCCTCCACAACTTAGTGAGACCCTGTTTCAAAATAAAGAATAAAAAATAGGGCTGGTTGTATAGCTGGGCGGTAGAATGCCCCTGAGTTCAATCCTCAGTACCGCAAAAAACAACAACAACAACAAACAAAACAAAACAAACAAACAAACAAACAAAAAACCCAAAAATATGTATCTAAGAATAACTTCTGTGTTTCATTTGTAACCATTTATAACCAGTATTAAAGGCCAGACATGGTGGTTCATGCTTGTAATCCCAGTGGGAGGCTAAAACAGGAGGATCACAGATTCTCAGCTAGCCTTACCTACTTAGTGAGGCCCTCTGCAATTTAATGAAACCCTATTTCAAAATAAAGGATAAAAAATAGGGCTGGGGGGTGTAGCTCAGTGGTAGAATACCCCAGTTATTTAATACAATCAATATTAAATCAAGGTGTAATTGGTAAAAATGAACAAATATACAGTGCCTACAAAATATACATTCGATATATAACAAATAAGACTCTATCTTGCAAATGTTCAACATTCTAAAATTGTCCAATTGATGTTATTTTTGACTAAAGTTTGTCACTAGAACTTTCTGCAATATGAAAATATACTATGATATATAATCATTTTTATCATAACAGCATATCTAAGAATAAAGTTCTACTTACATTAAAAGTAAATACTTTTGAGCATCTCTGTGAAATATCGTACCTGGATAGTTATTATTATTTGTAGAAAACCTTAATCTATTGGAATAGATAAATTGTAAAGTATAAATACAGATTTTATCATGCCAAATCACAACTAAGTTCTTAAAACTTTTAAGTTTGCTTATATTGGAATATTATTGGTGTTGTTGCTTATGTTGTCAGGATAAACTTTGAAATGTAAGCCCCATATGTAGGGATCTAGTTGTCCAATATGATAGACACTATCCATTTATGTCTACTTAAATTGAAACTGCAACTAATTGAAATGGAACAATATTAGAAGAACAATTATTCAGTTGCATGAGCTACATTTCAAACACTAAATAGAGAGAATATAGAGATATTTGTATTCTAGAATTATGAAATAGTTGAAAGAAGTATGTAGAGGAATATGTGGGGCTGTATTTACTTTTTTCTTATAAGGTGGAAGAAATATGAGAATATTCAAAGGTTAATGGGAAGCAGCAAGCAAGGTGCAAGAAGTTTGTCAATACAGGAAACAGAGAGAAGAATCAAAACAATAGTCATCAAGAAGGTAGAAAATAATGGGTAAAACACAGATACTAGACTTTGAAAAGGGGAGGCTTCATATAAGCAAGAAAAAGAGAAAAGAAAGAAGGTGAATTTAGGATCACTGGAACGAAATTTTTGTTCTATTGTTCCTTTTTTCTTTATCAAATCTGAATAAAAAAATCTACTGTGGCCCACCTGAAAAAGAGGTACCAAAGGTCAAATATGATACATAACATCCTTAGGGGACGAGCAGCTGGTGGACCAGCAGGACTGAGGAAAAAGTAGTGGGGTCATTGTCAGTGTTGAGAGCCCAGATGAGGTTGACCCCTATAAAGCCATCATTTTAAAGGTTTAATGCTGATACGAGTTTCCTACAGCCATGAACAGCCCAAGGTAGACTCAGAGAAAGAAGACAGTTCGGTTTCACCAGGATTTATCTTTTTGAAAACAGTTTCCCTCACTCCCTAATGCCCATAATACTAAATAATGGATTTGGAGAATGTTGCAAGAATGTGGGAACATGGAAATATCACGTTGATATCTTGGATATATCATCTCAGCTGAGCTGCAAAGACAGCTGAGCAGCCAGGTGACAGAGTTGCACACAAAAACAAAAAACCACAAACCAATAAGCAGAAAATGAAAGCACCATTCAAGCTTCCAATCATTTCCTGTTGTCCTTTAAGCAAGGGGCTGAATGAGACAAAGTTGACAACCTGGACTTCCCAGCCATTCCATTTTCCCCAGGGTTGAAGGTCAGATGCATCAGCACAAAAACACAGGTCATTGTTTTGCTGAGGGGCTCAAACAAAAAACCTGTGCAGATTCAAAGTAGAGGGGACTGAAGGAGGGAAAAGTGGAAGAATCTATGTTAAAAAAGTGCTGAGTACTGAGCCAGAGAGAATGAATGTGTCTTCAAGTTTTCCCCACCTTTCTCCATAAAATGTTTTTCCCAGAAATGAAGACCTCTATGTAGAGCCCTAAGTATAGGGACGTCCAGGCTAGGGATGGAGATGTACAGGAGAGCTTGATTGGCCAGGGGTCCTCAGTCCTGGACTGCAGCATCCTTCAGAGACCCCAGGGCTGTGCACCAGCTCTGGGGTGGGGAGACTAAATTTTCCCATGGCCTGCCACCCAGAGATTGTTGGTTGTCTATGGTCAGTCATGAAAGAAAGCATGTAGCATTAATTTGGCCAGGACTCAAACTCCTCAGAAGAGTTACACAAAGGGTGAGAGCAATGTAAGTGCTAGAATTTCCAACAAATAGCAAAAAGGCAATGTGTTGCAAACAGTTGTTTTAGAATGAGGAAGGGATAGGTGATCACAGAGAGTCAGGTGTGGTTTCCAAACTGCAGCTAAAAGTCATCTGAGGATTTATTATGAGAGCCTATCTTTGTGTTTCATCCACAGAGACTTGGATTCAGTCATTTTGGGATAGACACATGGATATCCATTGAAAGTAGGCATCCAGAGGATTCTGCTGCAGATGATTTTAGAGACATTAATTGCTCCAAGTGTGGGTGGCAAAAGTGGAGGGAAAGGAAAGATTATCCAACATGACACCATCACACATAAGAGAGACAGAAATCAAAGGAAATGAAAGAAGCATCTCACCAACAAAGTGGAGAAAAATTGGGGGGATTTAACTACAGGCCATATTAGTGAGTGTTAGGTAATAGTTGCTAGCTGCTTTCTCCTTTCTAATTTGATATTAATAATAACACTTAGTGGCATCTTCTAGATGGCTATTCTTATAGCCATTTTACAAAATAGCTCATTGGGACTCAGAGTTAGTTAACTGTCTAAGATTGCCACAGACAGTCTGTGATACTGAAACCACTTCACTTTGATGTGATTTTTTTTTTTTTTTTTATTATCACAGTCAACCTTATCTCTGGGTCACCTCTCAGCGGTCTTGGCTTCCTTCCCTACATACTTCTGATACAACAATTCTCATAGAAACCTAGAGGTTTATTTGAAGAATGCTCATGGGTTTTCCCCTTTCTTTGTGCCTTCCCTTTTTTCCTTTAAGCACTTCATGCTGAAATAACCCTATTTTTAGCTTTTGTCTATTATTTCATATCTCTCACTAACTAACTTTCTCTTCTGACCTCTCCTGTCAGCAGGATACAATTGACCACATTAAACAATCAAGCAAACACTGGAATAAAATCCTAAAGTCTGTCACTGAATAAAATTTTGATTTTAATAAAAATCATTGTGATTTTCACTTAAGATAAATATTGCTCATTTCTAATTAAAAAAAAAAGTTGAGATTTTTGATAGCATTTGGTAACTTGTAACTTTAAAATAACATACAAATTAACATGCCTTTTATAACTTCAGTCTTGTTTTTTAAAAAGTCATAGTTTTTAACTCTGAAATACTTTGAATTTCACAAGGGATTTATCAGATGATAAAGGAACATTTACCAAATGATCAAGGAACATTGTTTATTATATAGATTTATAAAGGTTTTAACAAGGAAAAGTAGGGCATTTATTTTCAGACTGATACAGTCAACTCATTACCTGTATAAACACTAAATTTTGCATCTCAGTTGTTCTCAGAATATCAATCTTAAACTAGAATTTGTTAAGGGAAAGAAAATGAATTAGCTGGAAGACTGGGATGCACACTGAAATAAATCTTTATCTTCACCTAAAGGTGTTTCCTATTTACTCCTAAAGTAGATCCATAGCTGACAAATTGAATTTCAGATTGCTTTAACGTTAGCAAATACACATTCAATTCTCTGGCCCAATAGAGAGGAAATGTTTTCAAAATATTATTTATTTATAATCCTTCTCAAACAAAGATGGTATTACTGGCCCACTCCTGATAATATTATTTGCTTTTAGCTATTTTTTGAAGTGTGGGAAGAAACTCGCTCTCACTAAATCCCTCTTTATCAACAAAAGTTAGCAATTGTGACGATGAGGAAGTTTGGCATGAAACCAAGTGTAGCTAAATTGGTTTTTGGAAATGGAACCTTTTGCTTTGTTTAATCAGAGCAATAAGAGGCCTTCGGCTTTCAGAAAGTAATGCATGCTTTGGGGGGTTTCTTTTCCTGAATATATTCTACGATACTCAAAAGATATTAAATTCCTGATTCATAATAGAATTAATTTTATATTTTTAAGTTGGAAATTAATACTCGCAGTTCAGAATACTTTTAAGGCTTTGTTTGGATTATTTTTTCTGTCAGGAGTTTATAGAAAGGTGTGGAAAGTTAAATGACTATTATCTACAATAAAAGGAGGACTGGTGCTTTCAAGTGAGATCTTGAGACTGAACATTTATAAATAAATATGAAGGCCTTTCTTATTTTACCGCATTCATTGCCTATCCTTATTACTACTGTCACCTTCCACATCCTTGCACAGTTAGAAATAGTGGCACAAAGGAGTCTTTTCAACATAAGATTCATTAATGAAAATATGATATAGTGAAATATACTCTGAAGTGGTACTAAAAAACATTAACAACTTTAAAAAAAGTTATCAGACACATCAAATCTTTATAGAAATGCAAAAACAAACAGGTAAACAAAAACATGTTCCACAGTAAGAACTTGAGACTTAAGCTCATATGACTGCCTCTTTGCATTCAGATGCCAGTCTATTCAATGACATCTTCTCAACATTCTTCTTATTTCACCTGCTAGTTAGCTAATGCAGACACAGAACACACCAGAGGTCAAATTATCTTGCCCTCTCTTTTGTGTCGTACCTGACCATATATAGTAGACTCCAAGAGAGAAGCCCACTTTGGGTTGGTCCTTGACTTACATAGAATAGTTTTAGTTATTTATGTGTAATAACCAAGAAGTTCATGAAATTGACTGTTAATGTAGTCTCTGTTATAGCATCTTTGATTATAGACAATTATTGGAAAATTTTAGAAAACAACCATCAATTGTTTTTCCTGTAAAAGAGTAATCTGTTATTCTTGGCTACATGTAGGTCTGTTTACTTATTTGAAAGAAGATAAAAATGAATATTGTGGATAATGATAAGCTTAGTTTATCACATGATTTGTATATTGAAATGATGCCCACCTTTGAAGATAGAAAGAAAGAGAAGAACAATACAATTCTAGATCAGGTCATTCCATTTAGATTTAATCTAAAATTAGTAAACTCTGGGGAATAGTATTTTTTTTATTGTTCATTTGTATTTTGTGGTTTTCTTTTAAAGTTAGGTCCTAGTATAAGATTCAGCAAATTCCGTTCTTGGTTTACTTTGATTAGTAACCTGAAGATGTTAGTAGATCTTCCATAGTTATCTAGAGTCATTTGAATAAACAGTTTTGAGAAAACACACACACACAAACATATATATATATATATATATGTATATACATCTATATGTATATATATAAACTAGTATATATATATATACTAACTAGTTAGTGTATATATATATATATACTAACTCTCTCTATATGTATGTCTCTCTATATATGTTGTCTGACTATATCTTAATTATTTACTTAAAAATACTAACTCTATATGTATAGAGAGAGTTAGTATTTTTTTTTTTTTTTTTTTTTTTTTTTTTGTGGAACTGGGGATTGAACTCAGGGGCATTCTACCTTTGAGCTATACCCCCAGCCCTATTTTTTTATTCCTTATTTCGAAACCGAGTCTCACTAAGTTGCGGAGTGCCTCACTAGGTAGCTGAGGCTGGCCGCGAACCCGGATCCTCCGGTCTCAGCCTCCCGAATGCTGGGATTACAAGCGTGCGCCACCACGCCCGGCTGAGAGTTAGTATTTTTAAGTAAATAATTAAGATATAGTCAGACAACACAACTTAGACTTAAATGAGTTTGAGGTAAATGTTGAGCAACTTGTGTAGAAAAATCTTTTCACTTTGAACCAGAAAACATACCCTATTCTAAATTTGTAAACTTAATTGGTTATGTAAGCTTAGGTCATTCATTTCAACTTTCTTTTTTTTTTGTGTGTGTGTGTGTGTGTGTGTGTGTGTGTGTGTGTGTGGTATGGGAATTGAACTCAGGGGCGTTCTATCTCCAAGCTATACCCCAGCCCTATTTTTTATTCTTTATTTTGAAACAGGGTCTCACTAAGTTGTGGAATGCCTTACTAAGTAGCTGAGGCTGGCCACACACCCGGATCCTCCAGTCTCAGCCTTCCAAATCCTGGGATTTCATTTCAACTTTCTGATTCTATCAGCTTACTTACTTCTCTATATTATAGATACTATAATATTATTTCTTAGGTTTATTTTATAAATATATCAAATTGCATACACATACATTAACTTTAAAACTATCTATAAAATGGTAATATAATTATTCATTATAAATAGATTTATTTTATTTATTTACTTATTTATTTTTTTGTGGTACTAGGGATTTGAGCTATATCTCCAGTCCTATTTTTTATTCTTTATTTTGAAACAGGGTCTCACTAAGTTGCGGAGTGCCTCACTAGGTAGCTGAGGCTGGCCTCGAACCGAGATCCTCTAGTCTCAGCCTCCCAAATGCTGGGATTACAAGCATGCGCCACCACGCAGGGCTAGATTTATTTTAAACTGATATGTATATATCATTTTACTTCCTAGTAATTGCTATTAAACTGGATAATCTTTATGACTCTGCTAAGTGAAAAATGATATATCAATGTAGCTTTAGTTTACCTTATTATGAGAGTATTTTTAATGTATAAAAGCCCATATATTTTCACTTTTTTGTGTGAATCATGTTTGCAAATCCTTCTCACTTCCTCCATATATATTCATCTGTGGTTTGTCTTTTAATTTCCTTCCTTTCTTCTCCCCTCCCTCTCTCTCTTCCTTCCCTGAGGATTGAATCTAGGGGTATTCTACCTCCAAGTTACACTTCCCAGCCCTTTTTATTTTTTATTTTGAAACAAATTCTCACTAAGTTGCTGAGGATGGCCTTGAATTTACTATCCTCTTGTCTTATCCTCCCAAGTACTGAGATTAGAGGCATGTACCACCATGCCCAGTTTGTTTTTTGCTACTTTAAAATTTGTCAGTCTTTTATATTACAGTTTTTATGCTTTATGTAATTTTTTATTTAGAAAAGCCTGCGCTAATTTGAGGTTAAAGAATAATCATATTATGATTTATTCTGGTGCTTTTATGTTTCCATACATTATACAAAATCAATAAACACACTGGGATTTATTCTGGTATAAGTTATGAGATGTAAATATAAATTTAGTTTTCCAGATGATTATCTAGTTTTTTATAACTCAAGTATTTTTTCACTTTTATTTTTATTTTTATTATTTTGTAGAATGTGATTTTATATCATATTGGGGTATAGAGTCACAGAAAAATACATGCACACAACTCTTGGTGCCCTTCCTACTGAGTCCCTCTCCCCTTCTTCTTCTTCTCCATAAATGTCTTCAAAATTGGAATAGATAATTTTGTATACATTAATAGAATTATTTGAACTGTCACATTATTTATGTTTTTGTCCTCCCTCCTCACTTCCCTAAAGCCCCTCAATCACTGGACTGGAGTCTCTGATTTTCTATCTGATAATATCCTTATACCTGAATATCTCTTTAGATTTCACATATAAGAGAAAACATATAAACATACAGTAGAAAGTAAATGAAACACATTTGGTGCAAGGGGAGTAGAATTTACAGGATATAGGTTTAGTAAATATGCTAAATCCAAAGTCCCACTGAGTCTAATTCATACATGCTTTTCTTCTAGTACAACATTTAAACATTAGAGTACATTTTGAGGAGGATTTCATCATCATTAATGTGGTAATTACTCCTAATAGTTCTTAGAAAATGTTTAAAAAGTTGACCCACAGGGGTCATGGTGGTGCATACCTCCAATCTCAATACTTGGGAGGAAGAGACAGAACAATCTCAGGTTTGAGGACAGCCTCAGCAACTTAGTAAGACCTTGTCTCAAACAAGAAAGAAAGAAAGAAAGAAAGAAAGAAAGAAAGAAAGAAAGAAAGAAAGAAAGAGAAGCTGACTCACTCAATTTAAATTTAATGGTGTTTATAAACACACTAAAATTAAATAATATTTTATTTGTCAATATCAAAATGACTACAATTAAATCTATGTTTGTTTATTTATTTATTTATTTATTTATTTATTTATTTATTTATTTATTGCAGTACTGGGGATTGAACTCAGGGGCATTCTACCTCCGAGTTATACCCCCAGCCCTATTTTTTTTTTTATTCTTTATTTTGAAACAGGGTCTCACTAAGTTGCGGAATGCCTCAGTAGGTAGCTGAGGCTGGCCGAGAACTTGTATCCTTCGATCTCAGCCTCCCAAATGCTGGGATTACAAGTGTACGCCACCATGCCTGGCTAAATCTATGGTTTTAAATTTATATATTTCAATTATGAAAAGTGAGGTTGCTAGACTTGTATACAAAATATTCTTAAAATATTGCCACAGGGAATGGTTATATATTGTTAATATTTTATATGATTCTTCCATGGAATACTAACAAAAAATACCAACAATTCTAAAGCTATTATTGCTTTGAATGCCCTAAGGTTGAAACTTTATATATCCTAGAATTTGAAAAACTAAAGCTTGGATTTTCTACAGGGCTTTTTATCAACTTATGTCTTGGTTCTTTGGGATGAAATAAATAATGGACAGCTGTATTTGCCATCTGAAGAGAGCATTCTCATAATGGTACCCTAGTGAAAGTGAAAAACTTAACTACTTATCTGAAGCTGGCAGGAATTATAATGGAGATGTAACTGAAGGAAGTAATTTTAAAACGGAGCTTGATGATTTTGTAATGACTTGGAAAGTATCCCCGAAGACATTTCTTAACCATGTACCAAAATTTAAATAAATTTTTTTCTAAAATGCTTCTCCACTTAATATTTATTTTTGAGATGTCCAAATATGTTTTTATATTTTAAGCCCATGCATTTCAATAGATACTGATTTTTGCACTCCCAACCAAAAGTTTCCCTAGGTATGCTGTAGGATTGCCTAAGGAACTTTTATTCCACTGAGAATACATTCCACTGCACTCCAAGAATTAGGGAAGTAATTAACTGAAAAGAGGAAGAAAACTGGCCCCCTCCAGGGTAGACTTAACAGGAAGGAAGAAGGAGATTTTCAGTTATTTTTACCATTATCAAATGTGCCAGGGGTGTCACTGAGAAGAACAAACCATATAATACAGATAAACACAGGTATAATACTGAGTAAATGCGTATTAAGATAATGTAGAGGGTTGTGGGGCTTTTTCCTTCAAATTCTTCAATTATCATTGGAAATAGAAAAGGTCTGTCTAGAATAGTCTCTTTGCCAAAGAAAAAAATTGATGTAATTGAAATTTCTTTTAATAGTTTACATGAATGTGAAAAATCTTCAAGTGTTTTGCCTACAGTATTTGAATCAAAGAACGGCAAATTCTGTGGGAAAACAAAATACAAACACAAAAAACAGCATTTTCATGCCTAATCACACTTATTTCTCACTTATGTGACAGTCCTGGCATGTGTAAGCACTGTTTTCTACCTGATGACTTAGAAAGCTGGGTTCTTTCCCTCTTGTTTTCTTGCCATCTCCTGCAACATTAGAGTCCTTTGTCCTCAGATGGCAAATAGAAAAAAAAGGATGAGCCAGGCATGGTGTCACATACTTGTAATTTCAGTACTTAGGAGGCTGAGACAGGAGGATCCTAGGATTGAGACCATCCTCAGCAATATAGATAAACTGTCAGTAACCTAGCAAGTCCTTGTTTCAAAAAGAGGAGGGGGGGGGGGTGCTGAGCATAATAGCTCAGAGGATGAATGCTGTAGGTTCAATTCCAAAAAAAGAAAAAGAAAGAAAGAAAGAAAAGAGAGTAGAAGAGATGAAAGAGGACAGGGAGAGAGAAGAGAGGAGAGGAAGAAGGGAAGGAGAGGAGAGGGATGGCTAAGGTAAATTGGGTTCTTAATCAGGTAAACCTAGAAGTGCAACTTAGAACTTCCCATGAAAAGTTCATTGGCCAGAATTTAGTTGTGTGGGCACCATAAGATTCCCTAGAAAGAGTAGTTGAGATGCACAGAATGAATGAGTATTCACTCTGCATTCACAGCTCCACACTGTGAAAGGAGAGTGGGGTTTTAAGTGACAGCTGACGGACCCTAAAACACACAATTGTTTGTTTTGATTCTATATTCTAAGTCTTAGTGGAAGACTAGAGCTATAGGAGAATGAGGTCCTGATCTCAGCATGCTTCTATTTAAGAACAGTTGAAAGGTCAAATCTTTTGTCTGAGATCAGGAAGTCTGCAGCATGGTGTGACAGTTGGAGATAAACTCTTCCAGTCCAGACATTACCTGTCTAGGCATTATTAAACACACCCACTCCATCCTGCAGGTATCAGTGCATTCTAAGTTAACTATATACAGCCAGGCCTTCTGAGTCAGAAAGATTTATGGAAGGCTCTTATAGGATTCCGTAACTAGCCATCCTGTTTCTTTCTGTTTTGTGTAAGGGATACATGTAAATAAATAATGTATGTGCATGTTGGCAAAAATACAGTGAGATTTTCTTTTCACATTGTGTAACTGGAAAAATCCAGAGTGGATAGGATGCTCTGGCTCATTTCATGCTGCATGTTCTCACTGTGTGCAAATTTCCTGACTTTAAAAATATAAAATATTAGACTGGAGAGGTCTGTGATATTATGTACCCAAACCTAACTTTCTTTATAAACAAAACTAAGGTCCAAAAGTTTGTGCTCACTGGACATGAAGCGGCCAAATACTGCAGAGCTGCTGTGCAGGACCATGCTTCCTCTTCCAGGGCTATCTTCTAATTGTCTTTCATTTTTATCTATGGAAATACATGAATTTGAATTTGTTTTATTCAATCAAATATCATCTGAAACAGTAACTCTAGAGACTGGCATACTTATTCTTCATCATAAGCACATTCTTATGGCAAGTAATCTATAATTAAAAACCAAGATGAAAAATTGAAATCAAGATGTGATTGATTTTTTTTCTACCAGTTGTTGCCAGGGTCTTGAACTACCAGAGAAAAAAATATTTACAGTTATTCTTGTGACATAAAACAGTTACTAGTAAATGTGTTCAGTCCTGAAATAATTTGTGTACATTAAAAAAGTCAAAACTATGTTTGTGCAAAGGTAGAAAAGTATTTATTGTCAAAATTGAAAATAACTAATTCAAACTGGAGAAACATTGAGAAAATTTTTTTCATTGTGTCTAGAATACCATATAACATACAGCAATGGGAAATTTTTTTCTACTTTGTTCATTCATGTATTCATTTATTATTTGTTTTAGAAGCATATATGAATGAATACAAAATGATATATAAATATAATTGCAATGCAACTATTTTTATTATTTTAATTTTATGTATTTGTAACAAATCCTGGAAAGATCTAAGGTATTGAACATTAATGTGAAATTACCATAAGAAAAGGATATTTTGAAGTTAGTAGCTTATTATTTCTGTTCTAGGAGAGATGATATGTATACAAAATGTAATTTCACATACCTAAAATTAGTTACATTATATTCAAATCCAACATGCTTTTTTTTTCAATAGAGTATTGATTTCTTTAAAGTAAATAGATTTTTTAAAATTCAGGCAGAAATTACAAAATGCACAGGCAGCTATAAAATGAGTCTTCACTAAAGACATTAGGAGAAAAGCTCTTATTGGTTATGGAAAAAACATTATGCTCTGCTTTGATTGGGAGGGAAATTCTATTTGGATCTATCACAATGGTGAGACAAAAATATTTTTATAGTTATGCTTCATCTTTCTACTTTTGACAGTAGAAAATAAGAGAGGAGATTATCAAGTGAGATTATGCTATATGATGTTTTACTTTAGAAGCCATGCTTTATTCAAAAATAGCAAACTGTGGCAAGAAACTTTCCACACTTCTATATTTTATAAATACTCTCTAAATTATCTATATATTTACATATTCTGGATGATTGCAAATGAGAAGAGAATATTTTGATACTGATTCTGGCAAAGGATATTTGTTCAGAATATATAAATAACTTTAATAAGAAGACAAAAGCATTTCAAAGTACAGAAGATTTGAACTAACACTTCACAAAATACAATATGAAAATGACTAGTCTACGAAAAGATGCTTAGCACCATTAGTCATCACTGAAATATAAATTGAAAAGCTACCAAGTACCCCTGAGGATAGCTAAAATTAAACAGAATGAAAATGCCAAGTTTCATGATGTCTTGAAGCAACTGGGCACATTCATATATTGCTGTGGAATGTGAAAGGGGATGGCAGTTTATTATAAGTCATACGTACATTTACCATAAACAAAGGTAGTGAAAATTATATACCAATTCTAATAATTAAATGTGACCCAATTGTTAATATATCACAATGTGGCTAAATCTTAACACCATTATGCTTAGCTAAAGAAGCCAAGCACTCAAGAGCATATATAGCACCTTTTCATCCATATTAAATTCTAGAACAATTACAGAAACATATCAGTAGTTATCCTAAGCCAGTCTAGTGTGGGTGAGGGGGTACTACAGAGACAAGTGGCAACTTTGTTAGGTGATGGAAAAGTAGGTTTTAGTTTTAGTTGTGTTTACAATAATGTATGAATTTTTTATGTCACTCAAATTGTATACTTTTAAGTGAACGCAATTTATATGAATCATATGTAACACTAATGATATTATAAGCAAACACCCTAACAAGAAAGAATTGAGCAGAATCTTCAATAAAGACGGAATCCAAGTGGCCAATAATTACATGAAAAATTGTTCAATATCATTAATCATGGGCAAGGGGAAATGGAAAATTAAACTCACAAGATACCACTGCACAACTACACAAAGGGGTTAAAAGTCTGACAATAAGCACTAATGAATAGAGCAACTAACTGAAACACTCATATGATGCTAAGACTATAGACGTTTATAACTCTTTGGTAAACTGGCAGTTTCTTATCATGTTAGCATATAACTAATCTGTGACTTGGTAATATTACTCCCATATATTTTTGGAAGAAATAAAAAAAAACTATTGTCCTGAAAATAATGGCAAGAGAATACTTATGGGTCCAAACTGTTCAAAATGTCCATAAATCTGGATATGAAAATAAAATTGTGGTGTATTCATGAAACAGATTATCGTTCAGTAACATTATGCTGTTATATACATAATAAAATTAAAGGTTTTAAAATAATAGGCAAAACTAATCTATTATTATGGAAATTAAATAGTGTTTGATTCTGGCTGGTGGGCTCTGCTCTGACTGGAAGTAGACATTAGGGACTTTCTGTAATGATAGAAATATTTATGCTGATTGGATGATTGTTATAAAGAATAATGTATAATGTATTTATTGAAATCAAATCATGTACTTCAGATTTTTGGGTTCCCATTACATAGTAGAAATTTTCACTCAACCAAAAAAATATAAGTTTTATAGAAAAAGAATTTTTAAGCCCTGAATAAATAAAAGATACAATAAATGGATAGACATTCCATGTCCTCATTAAAGTAGAATCAAGATTCATTAATATAGCAATTATCTGTAATGTAATTTATGAATTACCAATTGCCATAGTCTAACTCTAATAGTTATATTGATATCTAATAGCCTTTCGGAGAGTGAGATGGCTAAAGCTCAGCCATCTAATCTGGGAAACTAGAAAAATTTAAGACAGTAACAGAAAGCTTCACCCTGAAATCCTGGCCCAGTGAACCAACACAACTGTCTGTCCTCAAACATCTCATTATATGTGAGAATAAACCCCAATGTGCTCAGTTGCCATTAGACTTTTCTGCTACCACTAGCCAGAAACTATTACTAACTGATGTAGTCCTAGAACATCTTGCTTTCCTCTGAGAGCTGACATATTTTCTAACTTGGATAATGAGAGCAAAGCACTTAACCTCTTGCTCAGGCTGCCAAATATCATAGAGCCAGCTTTTATACATATTACAACAAAGGCGGTGACCTTTATCATCGGCTATGTGCTCACTTCTGCACTCTCAACTGTTTGTTTCCTCCACCTTTCATTCTTATAGGCCTTTCTGAAAACTCATTATAATCTTGTTTGAAAACTCCTTAAAAGCATATGAAATTTCATTTCGAATGCACTTATATGCAGCTCTTCATAAGAATTATATAAAATTGGATGTGTAATTCGTGTTAGATTTTTGTCTCTGTGACTAAAATACCTGACGAGAATAACATAGGGAAGGAAAGGTCTATTTGGGCTCATAGTAACAGAGGTGCAGTCGGTGGTCAGCGGACCCCAAGGTAGAAACACCACGATGGAAGGACCTGGAGGAGGAAAGCTGCTCCACTCATGGCAGCTGGGAAGCAGAGACAGGAAGGGGTCAAGGACAGGTACAGTTCTCAAGGTCATACCCCAGGTGATCTACCTCCTCCAGCCATGTCTCATCTCTGCATCTTGCTGCATTGGGGACCAGGCTTTCAAGACATGTACTTTTGTGGGGGACATCCAGATCTAAAGCATAGCATAACTTGATAACTTTTTTATGATTGATCCTCTTACTGTTCTGGATATCAAATGTCATTAATCCTTAATGAAACAATATCTTGTTTATGTATATTTTGCCAGGCCCTAAGCTGATGACAAGGAGAGGGAAGAAAACAAGACAGCCATGGACTTAATGCTATTACAGCTTATATGATCAAGCACAGTTTAAAAATAATTTGCTTATTGACTTTAACTTTATCGGTCAGAACAACTAAATGAATAATTAAATCTAGATTCAAGGCAAAGTTATTTTAAATGGGTGCTGACTATCAAGTACTTGAAAAGTCAAAATGAAAGCTTTTTTATTTTTTTTAAACATCTGAAGACATGACATCCACTTTTATCATGATTTCTTCTTTTATCCTAATATCATTTTTGTCTCATGAATGCTAATGATGTGGGCCACATCTCCGGTGAACTCATATCTTTATTAATATTCAATGCCATATTTTTCCAAAGAAGAAGATTGGAAACTGTATTTACGGAAGGCATTTTAAAAGGAATATCTGAGCTGGTAATATTCTCAGGGTCAGCATTCCCTATGTACCTTGTTATTTGAAATGCTCCCTGAAGTCAGTAGAATATACCTAACAGAGATAATTTGTTCTCCAGAGTAATAAAATGCTATAGTTTGAAAATAGGGCAGAGATATGATAGCTTCCCAACAAATATAAACTTAATGAATGCTCAAATAAAAGTGCAGTGTATTATAGAAAATTGCAGTTAAACCATAACCCAAACAAACATAAGACAAAGAGCCAGAATCTGTGCCATAGCACTACTTAATCATCAGATTGATAAGGATATCATCAGTGCACTGCAGAATCCTCACGTTTCTTGGGACTTATGAAACAAAGATTAATTTGAGCTCATTAAAAGGTAGTGATGCATGTTCTTTAGGAAATTTCAATTCTATTTAAAGTTGGTAATTCAGGTGGGCATGGTGGCACACCAGTACTTGGGAGGCCGAGACAGGAGCATCACAGATTTTTCAACCAGCTTCAGCAACTTAGTGAGACCTTGTTTCCAGATTTAAAAAAATAAAATAAAAAGGGCTGTAGATGTAGCTTGGAGGTAGAATGCCCCTGGACTCAATCTCTAGTACCAAAAAAAAAAAAAAAAAAAAAAAGTTGGTAATTCATGTTATGTTACAAATTTTTGTTTTTAGTAAATCACATATTGATTTATTAAATATTTTTCAATTGCATGAACTTTAATAATATTTACCTAAACCTTTCCAAGATTTACCAATTTTTAAAATAATCAGTCTTTTTAATCATAGTAATTTCTAAATCGAGGGAGGGACATTATTTGCATGAACACTAGTCACTTCTGCAGAGATTAGGCAAAAGTTCTACCATAACCTCATAGAAAAGAGCACAGAGCACATTGTCTGTCCTTTTTGCTACCTCTGCATTCTTCTCAGAGGAAATCTCAGCTGCTCAGTGCTCAATTGTTTCTAGACTGCTGAAACGTATGCTCACGCTAAGCTCAGAGACCAGCAAAGCATGTTCAGCACTCTTTCAATTAAACCAGCAGCCCATGCAGTCTCCACATTTGATGCTCAAATAAGTTAGAGTACATATTTAACTGGGAGACTAGAGAACCATTTCATTCCTAGAGAAGGACAGACTGTATAGTGTGGTAGAAAGATCATATAGCCTCAGCAATAGCTAACCTGGTTCTTAGGCCCTCCTCTGTTGCACAAAATATTTTGGCCAAACATCAAATAGCATATCTTGCTTACAATAGGAACTGATAGAAAAATGAGATGCAAAAAAGATATTAGAAAATATCTTTAAGGTGTAAATTACCTTACACTGAACTACTGTGCACCACACGGACTCCATGAAACTTTATCTTTTACAGGAGCATGGCTTAGAAAATCCACATTTTCTAAGAGAGCTTTCCTTTCTCTACCCAACATTCCCCTTGCTAAATCTTGGAATAAATTTCCTAGAAGCTTCACATAGTTCTATCATGTGACTGTTTAGGTTCTTAACAAAGTCTTCTTTGTCTTTCCTCCTGACCCTAATACATTTCAGACACTATGTAATGTCCCCAAACATGCTTGTTTAGTTATATTTTTATTGATACATTGAAATCATACAACATGATGAAGTTTAGAGTAATAGGTACATACATGCACACAGCACTCAGTAAGCCTCCCCCAAACTCCATCTCCTACCCCATTTCCTCACCCTCCCTGTGCACAGCATTGAGATTGGCCATTTTATGTATGTACATCATGACCATTGCAGTGTTTCCTTCATCAAATCCCCCCTCACCTGCCTCCTTCCCTTAAGGCCCCTCCAACACTTCACTAGGGTTTCTCCCCCTTTGTCTAGAGTCGCTTTTGTATCCAAATTTCTCCCTAGCTTCCACAGATGAGGGAAAACATTGGACCATTCACTTTTTTATGACTGACTAATCTCATTTAGCCTAATATTCTCCAGTTCCATCCATTTTCCTGCAAATGACAGCTCCAATATTTTACAGTAGTTATAATTATTCCCTGTTGTCTGTGTCAGAATTCTTTAAAGTATAAGAACATTTAGCTCCCAAATAATCATTGCCCCTTTATGCCTAAATAAATAATTGTCAAGTAGTTTTCCTTTTTTATTGATAGTTAAAGTTTAATAAGACAGATGGTCTCATTAGCCTGAGACATGTCAAGACATCTATCTTTTTCCTAATTGGCAGTTCATCATTTTTTAAACAATATCATAATAGATACAGTAAAAGATGTTTGACATCAAACCTTCCCATCTGAATTAGTAATTCAGTTTTCATGTTTGAATACTAAATCTTAGGGTGCTTATGGATTGTATTTAACCAAAAAGTAGGCCAGTAAATAATTGATACGAACTTTGCTCAATTTAAGCATTTTTCACTCATCTCTCATTTTTCATTTAAAACAGATTACATTGAATATATATGATAGTCTCAGAGTGCTACTAAGAAAGGGAAAACACTGTGCAAAGATACCTAAAGAACAGTTGTGACATTTATAACTGTTGAGGAAGCCTACCTGGTGACTTTTTAGGGAACTAAGACCTCTGTTTCCTCCATCAAGGTCTCCACTGAAAGCTTACTGATTTCCTGAAGAAGCACCTCCACTCTTGTGATTTCTTTCTGTCCCTGTCTCCTACACATGCTCCCTCCTTCTGACTCTGAGTTTTATATCATTGAATGTTACACAAATTTCAGTACAGAGTCAATACATCCTGGAAGAATTTTTCTAATTGTTGCTGTGGTGGAATGAGAGATAAGAAAAAGGTTAGAAAAAAAAAAGGAGATAGTATATAAGGAATGGTCCCCTTTAGAAGGGACCACATTCATATATTACCTGAAACGTGAAGATTTCAGTTAATTTCAGTTAATTCAAATTGACAACATCTTCTACTGTAGTGTTTATACTTTGCTAATGACTGACCAAATTGTCTTGATGAAAAACAAAGGAGCCTTTCCATTTAGATAAGTCAAATCTGCTATGTTTGTAGAATTTCCAGATAGTTAATCATGCCTAGATTTAGCTATGCTCTTTTAAATATTGTATGCACAATAACATAAAATGAGCAGAAAGTGACTAATCCAGCCAGCCAATTAACTCGAACCAGATGAGGCACTTTTGCATCTGAAATCACTTTGAAGAAGAAAAACAAAAACAAAAACAGGACAGAGATATTTAACCAGAGAATAATATTTTTGTATAACATAATGTATAGAATAAAATACATGATTCTGATTGCTTATACCCATACCCAAACTAGTTGTTTGAATATAATATAGTAGTGCAATATCCAGTCAGACATAAGGTTGTTTTTGTCTAAACTGTTACTTTGCACTAGGTGTGGCAAATAATAATCTATTATTTGAACTTCCAAATCATTTCTGTTTCATCAAGTTATATATTGCATCACTATAATCTATGCATATACTTGAATATATCTGCCTGTGATCCCAAACCAAACTCTGTTTGACATCATCCCATCAAAACTTACTCTGGTTCATCCCAGCAAACCAAAATCTATCTGAATTCACATTTGCAGATAAAATGTTCTTTTGCAATTTCACATTAATATACACATATAAGAAAAGGAAACGATATTTTCAAATGACTTCTAGTGAAGAACACATGCCCCTTTTACTTACTGGAAATTATAGAGACTACACCCAATTTCTGAACCTTGCAGCAGTATTGACAACTAAACTTATGCATTTCTTCAGAGCTATGAGCACTAATTGGTGAGACACATGCTTTTCTCTAAAGAGGAAAGATCCTAATTCACTGAGAGGGAAGTTACTAAGAAGGAGAGAAGAGAAAACATGGAGGAAATAAGTTATGCAGAAGGCAAGAACAGAGTTTTCAGCTATGAAATAATCAAGAATAAATGATAACAAGTTAAGAAAAGGGACATGGGATTAAATTGTAAAATGCTGATCCGCTAATTAGTCTAAAATATAATTTGTTAAATAAGCTAACATTCAATGTTTTATAAATTACATTGTTTCCAATAATCTATAATCATAAAAATGGTGAATCTCTTTCTGCCACTATAAATGTGGACACAAACTATGGATCCAAAAGAATTTAAAAAGAAACATTCTTAGAGTTAGATGAAATTGAGATTATGATTAAAAAAAATGACACATTACCTAAAAAAGCTACAAACAAGGCATATTTTCCCGTTAATTTAAGGATAAAGATTATACTGTGAAAATTATGTCTCTAAATATTCAACCTAAAAAAGTCTGATGTATATTTCCAAAGGTTCATTTAGTAACAATAAGGAACAGGCCATTAGCTAGCAAGAAGAATGATAAACAATCTATTCAACATAGAGTTCACAAAGAAGATTTGGAGATTTGTACTAGTATATTATAAAGAGATGATTTAAACAACGATATCAAGAGTCAGGATGTAATTGACATAAAGCAAACATGACTTGCTTATGAATTTGATAGAAAAAGTAAAAGAGAAGTATTAAAAATTAACTCAATTTCTGGAATGTACATTTTCATGGAGATGTACTTACCAAGAAAATAATGAGATAGATCATTCAAGAAACCAACTAGACTTAAAGATATAATTGTGGGTCTGAAAAACACATAAGTAGTAGTTATATGGAATGATTTAGATGGGATTTTTTTAGGGAGTAAGAATGGGCATAGATAAGAAGGGGTCTCAGGACTGCGAACTGGCATACTTACACATTTAGAGCTAGAAAAGTTGAGGAGGAACCAGCTAAGGAGTATTAGAAAGATGGTAGTGAAACAGTAAAAAAAAGAAGAGCATTCGTACCACATTTTCTTTATTCTTTCATCAGTTGATGGGCACTTAGACTAATTCCATAACTTCATTATAGTAAGAGTACTGCAATGGACATGGGTGTGTATATATCTCTGGCACATACTGATTTCAGTTCCTTTGTATACATATCCATAAGCATGACTGCTGAATCATACAGTAATTCCATTTGTAGTCTTTTGAGGAGCCCCTGTACTGTTTTCTATAATGGCCATATTAGCTATATCCTATCAAGAGTGAGTCAGGGTTCCTTTTTCTCCACTTCCTCACTAATATCTGTTATCTTTCCCAAAAGAAGACATACAAATGAACAAAAGATATATTATCAATGTCACTAAACATCAAAGAAATACAAGAAAATGTCACTTTATGCCTGGTAAAATTGCTAATATAAAAAAGTGAGGTCTTTTATGATCTAGAATACAGTCATTTCAAATGAATGATTGGTATGATCAACACTGACATCCAAAGGATTTTTCAGGATGGGAACTGAGAAGAAAAAGTATAGGTAACTTTCAGTTAATTTATGAAATGGGTTGATATCAAAGGAAATTTGAGTGTAAAGAGAAAATAGCTTTAAGGTGAGGCTTCCTATGGGTTATTTGAATGCTGATGTCAATGAGCAGCGATGTTAGGAGCAGAATACTGAGGATTCAAGAGAGAAATGGGCAGTCACAGGAGGGAAGCATTAGAGTGGAGGAAATATGATAGAATCATGTGGCTTCTTCTCACTTGTGGTGATAGAGGAGAGGGCAGCAAAGGGCAATGGGTAAAAGTACAAAATAGAAGTATTGGTGAAAGAATGGAAGTCTGTTTCTGTTCACTTTTATCTTTACAGTGAGGGACATAACAAGACCATAGGCTGAGTATAGACAGAGAATGTAGGATTACATAATTGAAATCAAGTGTAAGTGTAAGTGTAAATAATTGAAAAAGAATTGCCTAGTAGACCTGAAGACACATGTGGGCTTCTTTCTGTTGAATTTAATATGAGAACAACCAACATAGGTCTGGGTTTTTCTTATTCAGAGTCTTGAATGCAACTATAATGACAGTGAAGAATTGAATGAGTTCATGCAGGGAAAGAGGGAAAAGAGAGCTCAGGATGGTTTCAGAGAAGGAAAGCTGGTAAAGAAGGCAGTGAGGGGATGGCAGAGAATGGGGACAATCCAAAGATGGTAAACTCAACTGTAGGAAAGAGTCAAAGCAATTGTTAGAGTTGGGAGACTAGAAGAGCCTGAGATAGAAAATGAAGAGTTTATATTATAGAATGGGATGCTTGAAATTGAGATTTTTGAAAAATAATACAGTTATTTGTACTGAGAGATCTAGGTTATAATCTTGAAGTGAGTGGCTGAGGTGAGGCAGAGACACCTACTGATATGTAGAATTTGGGGACTATGAATTGTTGTGCATCATCTGTACATAAAATAAAGTCAAAGGTTATATTCTTATAACTGTTATTTATAACTTAACATATAAATTATAATCCTCAGAGTCTTGAAGACCCAAGCTCCCACCCCAACTTGCTGTCTCTGCTCATGCCTGCCTACCCAGCTTTATTTCTTCACTATCTCCACCTCCATAGCTCCTTCTCAGAGCTTAGACTCCTGGCATTGCCACTAAAATGCCACTCACAGATTTAAAATTAGAGATATCCTCGTCAATGAGACAAAAAGCTAATATTCTCATCCAGCTTGGATAGAAATCCCTGATGGAAGTGTAAAGCCAACCACACGAAAAAATTCTCAGTTTCTTTTATGTCATTCATGAGACTATTCTTTCAGGGCCAAGAGATTTATTTCCTTGCTCAGAAAACAAGGGAAAACTACAGCAAACGAAATAAGCCAATATTCGTTAGTTAAAATTTATGGGAAAGAGATAACAATTCAAAAGTGAAGGTTCTCAAGTCAACGAGCATTAACGAAACAATCAAAAGAATCATCTGATGTTGCAGTTGAAGAGATATGAACTGGTGATTCAAAGGAAGATGCTATCCATAAAGCAAAAACCAGCAACAAGAACATGAATAGATTAATTGACAAACCCATTTCAAAAACATCCAGTAGAGAGGAAGAAAACCAAAAAAAATCTGAGAAAGCAGGAGCAGTGAAATCAGGCACAGAATTGACAAAGTAAAAGTAAGTTCAATAGGGGTAAGAACTGTGACTGTAAAAGTCAACATTCTAGTACCAAAAGCAGACCCAAATGATAAATATTCTGTTATTCAGAGAATGACATGGTTAGTGGAGGAAACACATCAAGTACTGTGTGCATGTATATTCCTATCACTCTACACCTCATTATAATGTTTAATTACAATGTACCAATATAAGTATAAAAAGGAGAAAAAAGAAAAGTGAAAGACAAAATTAACAAAAATTGGAATACAATAAAAATACTATGTTTATAACCTAAACAAATAAAAGAGAGAAGGAGAAAATGTCAAGAGCAAAACTATCTAAAAAGCTGTTTTAGAAAGATGCCAAAGTACACAAGGAAACATCAACCAAGATAGTCAAAGAAAGAGAGAGAGAGAGAGAGAGAGAGAGAGAGAGAGAGAGAGAGAGAGAGAGAGAGAGATTGAAAGTGACAAAATTAATAGGGCAACATCTGGTTTTAAAGAAGAAAGAGATAATGAAGACAGTTAAAAAAAACAAGAAAGAAAAGATAAATTCTCATGCTGCTTTCATTAAGAATGTTCTAAAAGGCCAATAAAGAAGGAAGCAATAGTACAAAATGCAATCAAGAGAAATAAAAGAAAACAGCAGCAGAATAGGAAAGAAACCAGAAGACATAAAGGTGGAGAAAAATCAAGAAGCATCAATGGATTCTTGACCTCAACAAATGTGTGCTTTAAGCCTTTCTGCTTTGCTTTTGTTCCAAATTTTCACTGTAAATCTGGCTAAAAATAGTCAAAACACTCATTCCATTGTGTGAATGTTATGCTACCTTGAGTTTTCCTCCACCTGACACACTAGTCAGTCACCTTTAAACTCAGCTTCCCACAAAATTTCAGGTCAGGGACAAAGTGTAGATATATTCTTTCTAGAATATAACGTAAATGGCCTCTAGCCCAATTCCTAGTAGAGTCCTCATTTCCATGTGAAACCTCATCAGGATAGTTTTTACAAAATACCAGAGATAATCGACTTAAAAGGAAGAAACATTTTATGGACTCAAAGTTTCAGAGGTTTCAGTGCATGACTTTGCTTGAACTGTGGCAACATAGTCTATCATGTCAGAAGTGTGTGGCGGATAAGATTGCTCACCGTATGGTGGTCAGGGAGAAAAGAGAGTGAGATAAAGGGGCTGGACTCACTATAGATCCTTTAAGGTCATGCACTCCAGTGACAGACCTTCCTTCTGCTAGGCTCTATCTCTTAAATAAGATTCCGCTGCCTCTCGGTAGCATCATCAACTGGGGACCAAACCTTCAACACATGAGTCTTTGAGGAATGGTTGAAATCCAACCACAGCAGAGCCCCATTCTGTTACTATAAGAATCTTGAGTGATTGGTATTCTGGTCTGGTTTTTGAAAAGCCTCATTAGTAGAGTTGTAATCGCTTCATTTCCTGTGCATCAGACCAAATAATTGCCTTTCTCCCTGTTTTTTCTAAGACCTGACTACTTACAACACAGTACATGTAGGTAGTCATGAGTGATCCAAAAATAAAATGCTCAAATAATAGTTGAGCTGTGTATATCAGGTGTACTAAAGTCAACCCCCAACCCTTACTGTTAGTAAGATGCTACAGCGCAGGTACCTGGTCAGGGACTCATAAAATCCTCCAGGTTTTCTATCAGCATTCCTTAACTCAACACAGAAAATCTAGCAAAACTCCAATACCTTAGGGTTGATCAGGGAAGCTACTAGATGAAAGAAGCATAGTTTCCTGAGTATCTGTTGGACAGACATCACCTCTATTGCACCAAAATCACATGGAGCTGTGAAATGTCATTTTTATCCATTAATATATCCAGGACATTGGTTAGAGCAGATAGCCATGATGAACCTTGATTCAACTTAACCAGAGCATACTCTCTTGTTATAAAAATTACTCAAAAAATTAACTGTTTGAGACTTAGTTTCCCTATCTGTAAAACTTGGATGCTAGTATTTATTTAAGAGATTATGATACATAAATGAGATATTTTCTATGTCTACTAAGTGAGATATTTTTTATGTCTACCAAAAAATAGAGTTGGCATTTGACATTTATTATTACTAAATATTATTTCTAATTTAATAATTTTAATATTACCATTGTTTTACAACAGTGATTAACACATTTCTAAAATTAATTATCCATTTCCAGAAACTTGCTTTTCTTTATTAGCCTTGAGGTTTTCCCTGGAACTTAAATTTTTGTGTAATATCCATTCTGCTACCACTTTCTTCTAATTGTTTATCTGTTAATCATTGATGTGGAGTTGCATGACCTGCAATGCAATGTGATGCTTAAAAGATAATTATCAAATTCATTTCTAAAATGAGCTTCTCAAAAATATCATTTTTGTCCTCTTGAAAATACTTTTCATTATCATTCTCTATGCCATCTGATTCATCAACAATGTTAAAAATATTAAATACTTATGCAATGTTAACACAAAGAAGTCTTAACATATTAATTTTTGAATTCCATTCTTCAATTGTTATGTTGGAAGAGAGATCTAGCCCATTCTCCTATTTAACAAAGAAGTTTACTGACTTCCTTGTCAATAGGTCAGTCACATTGCCTCTGGTTGAGCATTGCTGGTGATGGGAAAGCTCACAATTCTGTTGAAAAGTTTTGTTTGCCTGGGAGAAAAAAATCTAAATATTTCAATACCTGATGCTCTTAAAAAATCCATCATTCGACATTTGTTGTGATCTCAGGAGCAAATAAAGCAGGTCTATTCCCTATTACCTTCATACATTTTTAAAGTACAGCTGAAAGTAGAATTTGTTATAGAAATACTTGTGCATGTAATACAACCTGAGGCAGCAACCTGGCAGGGAGTACCTGGAGCCTATAAGTGAAAAGTTACAAGAAACCAAATGGCTTCTTTCTGTACACCAACTTCATTCATTTCAAAGTTTCAACTGGAATTCTCTCCACAGCCTACTTGGCAGCAAAGACAGGCTGCTATGGTCTGAAATTCTGACTGACTGTTCTTAGATGTCAACCAATGAGCTATGGTCATTGGACCACCAGGGAGTGGAGCTACACTGTTGTAGGTGAAAATAAGTTAAAGCAGCATTCTTTCTAAGCTTTGCAAATAGCAACAAAAGAATATTATGTCTTAGCCATGTGAAGTCACTTGAATCAGTCATCTCATTTTCTTAACATTCTCAGTCAGTCATCTTCTCTAGCTATTTTACATATTCTTGACAATATATGGATTCAAGATGTCACACCAATTTGTTATATCCTTCTAGCTGATAACCAATCCTTCAGTTTTTTGTTTTTTTTTTTTTTGCAGCACTGGGAATTGAACTTAGGGGGATTCTACCTCCGAGCTATACCCCCAGCCCTATTTTTTTATTCGTTATTTTGAAACAAGGTCTCACTAAATTGCTGAGGGCCTCACTAAGTAGCTGAGGCTGGCCACGAACCCGGATCCTCTGGTCTGAGCCTCCCAAATGCTGGGATTACAAATGTGTGCCACCATGCCCAGCTCCTTCAGTGTTTTTGAAATGTTTTCAAGGACTAGGGAGGAAATGCCCTCCATCTAAATTTAATATCAATATTAGTATATTTAAATTAAATCATGTTTTATTTCAAAGTTATATTAAGATAATATTTTATGCTGATAATATTTTATAATTTTAAGTGAATGCCTATTAATCACTCTATACATATTTAGTCATCATCTATTAGTATTTTCCGTCATTTTTCTCTTGGTTTCAGATATTTATTTCCAGGTTTTTACATTCAATATATATGCTGCAATGGAGATATTTTCACATAAATTTCTCTTTGAGTGGCCCTTCCTTAGAATAGATGAGTTTAAAACTTCTGACCTAATGTGCATTGCTGAACTGATTTTCAGAATGTCTCACTAATGCAAATACTACATCTGATCATTCTTTTTTCTGAAAGGAAAATTTTTACAAACAAATATGGTTCAGATTAATTAAATCATATGATATTCAGATGCATCAGATTCATCTTAACAATTATGTTATAGATAATTAAATCTTTTGAACTCTGCTGACATGTTATTAATTTACATGGATATGCATATATATCCTTTCAAAGTCTTCTCTATGCTATACCTAAGAAATATTTTACAAATATTTTCTCATCTTTCAGTTCCTTAGCTCTTATGACTATGATGCAACTATTTGTATGACAACATCATCTCCCAAAGTGTTTCTCCCAACTTCCTCACCAACTGCATCCAGTGGTACATTCTGTGACTCTGAGCATTACGGTCCTTTCTCATTGTATTGAGCAAGTCATGAGGTGTGTTGCTATGAGGCCACTGTAAATATTGTTCCCACACACAGCAATGATCTCTGAACCCACCCAGCCTACCATTTTGTCATATTTATTTGGCATTGTTTGTAAGATAGAAAAGAATTACCATGTAGTATGTAGTTGGTGAGGCAAATAGACAAGATCAGGAAAAAGATAAATTTGCTTATATCAGCAATCATCTCTAGTATAAAACAAATCCTGTCACTGTTGTGTACAATTGGTAGACTTGATCTATGAAGCCTTTGGTCGCATCTCCACCAAGCAAAAACTTACTGAGTCCGGAACCATTTGGTATGCTTAGCCTTTTCTCAGAATGGAAGATTTGTTTAAACATGTATGTGAATTTTGCTTTAAGGTACATATTGCTATATACACATTGGCTCCTGAGGAGCTCATAAATTGTTGTTTGGAGCTGATATAATTGAGTCACAAGGGTTGTAATCCCAACAGTGGATAAATCCATTGTAATGGATTTATTTGTGTGGTGGCCTGGGTTCGTAGGGTGTGGCTAGAGAAGGTGAGTCCCTGAGGCAGTGGCAGTGAGGACCCTATATGGTTCTACCTCCCCTCGCTTACTTTCTTTGCTTCTGGCCTCCATGATGTGAGAGCTAAGCCTTGTCCTCTCCCTCTCTCCACTTGCCACCGCCATGTACTGAGATACCTGGTCCCCCACCTCACATGGACTGAACTCAAAATTCCTATACCATGAGAAAATAAATCTTCATTCGTCTAAGTGGTGTGGTCAGGTTTTTTGGATATAGTCATGAGAATTCCAAGATATATATGCATATATATCTGCATATATAAGTATATACACTTAATATATATATATATATATATATATGTGTGTGTGTATATATACAATTATACTTATATATGAATATATATTTATATGCAACTAATGTTATTTTTAAAGCAAAATTATTGACAATTACAATAAGTAAAAATACTTCATTAGAAATCTATCTGCTGACATTATACAAGCCTTATTAATTTAAAAGCTTTTAATATAAATATTTGATATTTCTTCTCTAGGGAAGAAAATAATGAAATTTCCTCTTTTGTAGAAATAGCAGGCCATTAAGGGCTATTATCATTTAGATAAATATACACCCCATCTACAAAAAAGACATAGTACTTTCATAATGAAAAGTATTAGTAGTGTCATTTCAATAACTATATTTCCTTAATAAATTCAGGAAAGCTAAAAGGGAACAAATTCAAATGTATTATTAGATAAAAATACAGCAGTTAGAGAATATACTGAATCAGTATAAAGCTTGTAGCAGTGGAAGTATTTTATCAGTAAAGAATGATTAAGTTATTAAAAATTTTAAATGCTTGTGTATTTTACATTTCTAAACTGACTGCAAGGCATTTTATAACATAATTATCATTGGCTTCTGATTTAATTTGTTGACTTTCTTCTCTCCAGATTATGTCATCACTTAAACACATATGAATTTTATAAATGTTGTTCTTTTCTTGGCTTCAATAGGCTTGGTATCTGTTTACAGCAATACAGTCCCCTTAACAGTCTTGACTAGGCTAGTCGAAAAGTTCTTATAAATTGTCAACAGTCTAGATTCAAAGTAATATATGGTCAACATTAATTTTTGTAATGGAATTACTATAAGTATACATAAGATGATTTTGAAACAATGTTTGAGCAGTAGAAATGTGCATACAAATCAAATAAAGATCAAGCCATCAAAAATATGCAAATTAGTTTTATTGACAATATCTCAAGTAAAGAAACAAGAAGATAATTTTTTTTACAGATACATGTATTAAGATTTTAACTAAACTTAAAGAGATTGGTTTCAAGGATGTTGCAAGTTCAATCCCTTCTCTAGGTTATTTGGATGGTCATATTCTGTTATTTATTTTAAATAAATTTTACTTTATAAACTATCTTAACAATAACAATTAGGTAAAATAAAGTCTGTTTTTTTATTGATTTACCATCATCATTTCTAAACTTAAAACTTGTTTTTATATTTTAACTCTTTAATTCATTATTAAAATATTCTTCATGGACAGGCATGGTGGTGCATGCCTGTAATCCCAGTATTTGGGAAGCTGAAATAGGAGGATCCGAGGTTCGCAGCCAGCCTCAGTAATTTATAGTCAGGCCCTTCATAATTCAATGAGACTCTGTTTCCAAATAAAAAATAAAATAGGGCTGGAGGGTATAGCTCAGAGGTAGAATGCCCCTGGGTTCAATTCCCAGTGCCTACCACCTAAAGAAAAAAAACTTTTTTTAGGACCTAATCCCTTTCACATTTTAAAAGGTTTTAGGTCTTTGGTATCCATACATTCCCAGAGGAACTGCAAGTAATCTCTGCCAACCTTTCACTGTACTGCTTACCCCAACATCCTGGCTTCAGAGAAGTTCTTTGCTCTTAACTTACTTCTTTGCAAACCATCACTACAAATGTGCTGCCCATTCTTGAGTTTCTGAGGCACACAGTCTAATTTACATGTAGACTAAATATATGTAAATCAGCAATTACAGCAATTCTCATAGGAACAAATTATTAGAGGAAGAATCAGAAGAGAAAGTGAATAAATGAGGCCCTGGATAAGTACAAACATTTTCAGCATTGTTAGAGGGTAGGTACCTTTCCTCAACCAACAAGAAATTTAGCTGAAAAAGGTAAGTGGAATCAGTAGGGAAAAATTGAATGCTTCAAAAAGAAATTTGAATTTTTCTCAGAAAAGAATAAAGTCATTGGAACACTTTAAGTAGAGTAAACTTAATCAGATTTACTTTTAAACCTATTTCACTTTGATCTTATCATGGTGTAAGGTTGGGGAAGGTAGGTTGTAAGTTAATGAATTTTAAACATATGTCTTAAAAAGATATTTCTATTGCTGTTGCTTTAGAAAGATTTTGAAAATATATTTGTATCTGAGAACAAACCATTTCTGCAAAACTTGTTAATTCCAGATTTATAAGGATAAAGGATATGGCCCTTAAATTTATAACTTCTGAAGTCTAAATGTAACAGATTATGAAGCAGGAAGCTGGACAGGAAGGAAACCTAATCCCTAGCTCTACCTAGTACCTCACAGTGTAGCATAAGATAGGCCGCTATTCCTCTGCGCTTGTGTTCTCTGCCATAGAATAAAGCATTGGTGATCTTTAAAACACTGCCTTATAGTATTGTAGTCAATATTCAGAATATGTAAATGTAGATTTTCCTACGTAGCAGGGAAGCGCAGAATTCAAGAAGCACAGAAAAGAGCATAGTAAATAGAGTCTATAGAACTAAATAAAGCTACTGAATACAGAGAAGAAGTTACCATGAAAATTTAAGGCACAGGGCATGAAATAGAAGAAGAGTGAAGCAGAGTGACAAACTGCTTCTGTATAGACGTAGAGAGGAGGGACAACATGAATGACAGCTATTTGTCAATATGCAAGACTTAAAGGGGCAAGAGGGGCACTGAGTAGGGGAAGAAACGAGGGCCCAGATACCAGAGAAACTGGTGGTCATGAACAAAGAGAAATCAGTGTGGTGAGGAGTAGCATTCTGAGAGTCAGTAGAAAAATAAGAATTCTGTAATATCAGATGCTATTATCAACTGAATTGTATTCCCCTCAAATCCATTTTGAAATCCTAAGCCCAGATGTGACTTTATTTACTGATAGACTCCTTTATAGAGGTAATTATGCTTAAATGACGTGATACGGGCATGGACCTAATTCCATAGGATTGATGCCTTCATACGAAGAGGAAGAGACACAGGAGCCCTCTAGTCTGTGTGCAATGGAAAGGCCCGATGAAGACTCAAGGAGAAGGTGACCATCTACAAGTCGGGAAGGGAGGCCTGTCCAGAACCAGAATCTGCAGGGACATTGATCTGGGACTTCTAGTCCCCAGAACTGTGACCCACCTGGCCTTTGACATTTTGCTATGGTAGCTAGAGTAAACTAATACAGAGCGTATGCTAGGTTTGTATTCAAGTTTTAATATTTGCTTCTTTACTAAACAATAAAATGTATTTCAATCTCAGGACTGTTCTAGTAAGAAAGTTTTCTCTGTCAGAGGACACCCCTTCACACATTAGAGTAACTGAATAAAGATATTAAGTAGGTAGTACTGCAAAAATGGCACTAGTTCAACTATTTATAGAACCTGAGAAAAATGAGTGACTCCTAAGTGATTTGGGGTTTCTAGAAAGTGTTAATTTCTCATACATAAGGAGCAACTTGTTAGAATACTCAATTTTCAAGAACTATCACCATGGGTGTTACATAACATAGCATAAATTTTTGCCTTCAGGTTTCTTTATGTTTAAAAGGTTTCATGCATAAGGAGAAAATATGCTAAGCATATATTGTTTTGGAGAAATTTAGTATTTGGTTTTGCTGGGCGTGGTGGCGCACGCTTATAATCCCAGCATTCGGGAGGCTGAGACCGGAGGATCCGGGTTCGCGGCCAGCCCCAGCTACCTAGTGAGGCACTCCGTAACTTAGTAAGACTTGGTTTCAAAGTAAAGAATAAAAAATAGGGCTGGGGGTAGAGCTCAGAGGTAGAATGGCACTGAGTTCAATCCCCAGTACCACAAAAAAAAAAATAAAAGAAGAAATTTAGTATTTGGTTTTGATCACTTTCAGAAAGACAACTGTAGATTATATAAGGTGCTTCTTTCTTCCTATTGTATTCCTAAACTCATTCAAGAATCTTCCATGACTTCTGATTTTGCCTTTTAGAAATTTGTGAGATAACTAGATATTCTCAGAAACTAATGTATAATGTCAAAATTAAATATTGATTATAAAGAATTCAACATTAAAACATAGTTAAAATAGAGCATATGTGGAGCATTTTATTCTGGTGTTTTCATAGGTGTCAGGTAATATAACCTTAGAGAGGACATTGTAAAGCTGATATTACTACTCATAGTGTATAAATGAAGAAAATAATATGTATGAAGATAGTGTGTCCAAGTTGAAACATTTAAAGTTGGATGTGATTGGCAACCTCTGGCTTAACAAATAATGTTCAAATGTTACACAGTAAAACTAGAGGTCTTTTACACTAAACTCTTAATTACTTTGCTGAGTAACTTTGAACAAACAATGTAAGCTTTCTAGAAATTAAGACTTATAAAATGAAAGACATGATTATATTAATCCCTCAAGTTTTTCTTTCATTGTTTTTCTTTGTAATAAACATCACACATTCTTTGAAATGGAAATTAAGCATAATTGTATAAATTTCTCAGTCTTAATTATTTAAAGATAAGTGCTCTACTTAATTTCTTATTCTAGTTTAGCTGGGCTGCATCATGTTCTTAGCAGTCACCAGAAAGAAATAAGAAATAAAGAAATGAAAGGAAGGATGTCCTTAATAATCACCAAAAAAAGGAAGAAAGAAGGTAGAAGAGAAAGAAATGGAAGGAAGGAAGGAAGGAAGGAAGGAAGGAAGGAAGGAAGGAAGGAAAGAAGGAAAGAAGGAAGGAAGGAAGAAAGAGTAATCTAAGTTTTCCTTGAGTATTATTTTTTCTATAAGTTGAGTATATGTGTTTTCGTTTGTGAATCTAAATCCTGAAACAACATCAATAAAACATAATTTATAAAATATTATTTAATATCTCATTAAGAAACAATTACAGAATACACAACAGTTAGCACCAAAGTGTTAGGGGCAACCACCCTTAGGCCTGCCTTCCATCTCTAGATTCGCTACTATACCAGATCTAAAGAGTTTATTACTTAAACTTAAATTGAATTGGCAAAATTTGACAGGCTATTAGTGTTACTAATGGCCACTAATGAGACTCTTTATGGTCCATGCTGCACCAGTTACATTACTGATGAAATAATTGGAATATTCTTTTCTTCCCCCTCCTAATTAAAGTTTTCTTTTCACAGGCCCTATTTTCTTTCAAAACTCTGAAATGTGGCTGTTCATTTTAGGATAAGAAAACTCACATTTTTCCATTAGTGGTTTAAATATTTCTCTGTCTTCTTGGGATGGTGGCAGTAGTGTATGTGTGAGTTATTTCATTTTATTTTGAAATAAAGAGAAGTTTTAGGAAATGAAATTTACATCCTCAGGGAAAATTTTATTCTAGATAGCATTTTTGCAAACATACCTGAAAATGTTCAACCCATACACAAAATTAATTAATCTTATACTACATATGATATTGTAGGTATCAATTCTGTCTTCTTTACTCTTACCTAAGACCTTAAGACTGTACTAATCTAACATTAAAGTGGAGATGACTGCATTTTCCCCTAGAAGTTTCAGAAATTAAGATATTGATACTCTGTGAGATTATTCTTCACCAAGAGGTTCAATAAAAAGCATGCTTCTCCACTATTCTATCATCCAGGACCCTGAGCATGCTACATATTTGCAGTACAATAATAATTGATGCTTATGGTGGTAACACTATAACATAAGGTCTTGAGGTGATTTATGAACCATCAAACAAAAAAATATAAAATTGTATTTTAGCAGAGGCACTATGGATCACACACACACACACACACACACACACACACACACACACATACACACACACAAATTTAAATAAGTACTTGATTAGTAGCTAGCTGAACTCTGCCCTGCTCTTCACTGATTGTAAGGCATTTATTGAATAAGACTATCAAGATACAGAATTAATCTGGAAAATAATTTTGCAGAGTGAATGTATGTTTCTTTTATTCTCTTTAAAATGCAAACCTAAACTATTTGAACTGAGTTCTCAAATGTGTTAATAAAAGACTTGCACTCAATATTTTTTGACAAAACACAAATATAACTAAAAGGAAATCAATTATTTAAACAAAACTTTTTCTTACATCCCTTTTCATTTTATCTCATCTGAATTATATGAGTGCTTGTCATGGACAGAAAACTGTTGCCAGCCAAACAAAAATGAGAAAAGACTTGTTCTTGCCCATCTCCCTGTCACTATTACATTATTTACTTCCTAGGTCTTAGTTCCATTTAGTTACAGATTATTTAGTACACAAAAGATCACATTCAGTGTGCTAAGACTTTCACATCTTTTAATTGGTTTGTTTAAACATTTAAGAAGTGTGCACATCTAGTAGTTTCCTTCATTTGCATTCTGATTAAAAACCCCTTCCAGCTGTAATGAACATATGTCACTTATTTTCAAACTTATTAAATTAACATTCATGATTATGGATATGAAAAGGCATGTGAAAAGTTTTTGCCTATAAAAACTTCAACTCCTTAAATCTACACAATCACCATCTAAGGACCTGAAAGTTGCCATGAGCCTTTAGCTTTTTTATACTTTGCTAATGATGGGGAAATCATCTCCAAAGAAGCTTTTGCTATAAATTATTTCTGTGAAATTAGGATCCTTAAATGTAGGTTATACTTAACCTGAAATATAAACATCAATTTAATGTTCTTATTTATACTGATTACACAGTCTGTGCTGTCCGTAATAAGTCTGGTGTTGCTACAGTAACCAATTTTGGTTTTGACAATGACAGATGAATACAAATTACATGGGGAATATTCTTTCTACTAATGTGAGGGTGGATGAAACCCTTCTGTACTGACCTCAACAGGAGAACAATTTAAACAATAGCCACTGATTATGGCCCCTGCACTTGTAGCCTTCTTACTGAAAGCATTTCAGCTTCCTAAACCAAGGGCTGGTATAAGATAGTGGGGACTACTGTTTTGAGATTAAAGTCAAGGAACAAGAGAGAGCAATCAATTAGTACATTTAGTAAAGAATTAAGAAAAAACATAAAAATCTTAGATAATTTGCCTGGAAACAAAAAATCATTTATAACAATTATTTGATATATGACTTGTCTTTAATTCTTGAGAATGATAGTTCAACTCAATATTAGGCTTTGTCTAAAAGGAACACAACTCAGGATAGGAGATAGCTATAGTAATTTTCTTAGCTTGTGTATGAAAAATGACTGTTCTTCACCTTCAATCTCATTTGACCATGTAATTTTGTTGTTTTGTTCATCTGTTATGGGCACACAACAGAGTTAGTTACTCTTTTATTCAGATCAAGTGGTTTAGGCCATTGTGTCTCACTGGTTCTTGAATTAGCAGAATATATATCACCTACACGATTGTTAGAAACACAGAAGCTCAGAACCTACCATGTTTGAAACATAATCTTCAAGTTGACAAAATAGCCATGTGATTTATATTGATTATATGGTTTGAGAAGCATTGACTTATGACCACAATCTGATCACTGCTTCCAAAATATGGCTGCACTGTATAATCACTAGAGAAAATTTTATAGCAGTATTCTCCATGTTCTACAAACTAGAGATTTTGATTCAACACGTTTCTAGGTGAGTCTAGGTATAGATAATTTTATATGCTCACCACAATGTGTCTTCCATATATAGGAGTACAACTGAACAAGAGAAAAAATAGAGAACATCATTTTTTTTTAATGTTTGTGTAAAAGGATTATTTAGTCTATCTGTTAAAATATCCAGTTCATAATAACATATCTAAAGTGTCTGATGAATTATTTCTGAGTCGGGGGTCACGAATCTTACCATGTGTTGTGACATACTTCCCAAGTAATTTTTAACACCAGGCAATATGATAATTGCCATTCTAACTGAGTTAGATGAAATCTCAGTGTACAAACAATAATAAATGCTAGCAAGTCTGTGTGTGTGTGTGGGGGGAGAACACTTATATACTCTTGGTGGGATTATAAACTACTATAATCACTATGAAGAGCGGGGTGGAGGTTCCTCAAAAGACTGAGGGTGGAACCATCATATGACCCAGCTATCCCACTCCTAGGTATCTTTCTGATAGAATTAAAGTTAGAATACTATAGCAATCACATGTAGATCCATGTTTATAGTAGCACAATTCACACTAACCAGTTTATGGAATCAACAGCTGGATGCATAAAAAACTGTGTATATACACACAATTGAGACTTTGTCAGGAAGAAGAACACATTTATGTCATTTTTGGGAAAATGGACAGAACTAGACAATGTTATGCTCAGATCAGCCAGTCTCTGAAGGTCAAAGGCCAAATGTTTTCTCTCATATGTGGAAGTTAGAAAAAAATAGGAAAGTAAAGGGACTCCTTAAAAATGAGAAGAGAGAAAAATAGAAAAATGGAAGAAGATGGGGGAGGGATAAGAGAAGAGGAAAAGGAATCTTGAAAAAGAAAACAGACAAAATAATATTATGTTCATTTATGAAGTTATCCTACATATCTTACTACATATACTGGGAAGGGGAGGGGTAGCAGGATGGGGTAAAAAGGAAACACATTCAAGAGATGTTCTGTGAATATGTAATTGTATCACTTGATTCAAAATCACATATCATTACAATGTATAATTACATTGCACTGAAAATTATAAAAATAAAAAGACCAGACAATTTTTTGAACTCTGCATTTCCAGCAGAAAATATCACACTGAGGGCTGATTTTATTGATTTTGGTATCACAGGGAGCACAGTTTCCCTTTATAGTCAGTTGCTTTGTCTTAGGGTTTTAAAATCACTATGCTTTTAGTCATAGCCTTGAAACATGGCTCATTCTGAAAGGCCTAACCTTTCTGAAATAGAAAAAGATCATTTACCCTCAAGACTAGGCAACCTGCACAGGAACCTTAGTAAAGAACTCTCAATGATCACTCATGCTCTTATTTGGGACAAAATGCACAGAAGCAGAAGTAGCATGTCTGCATCTCTATTTCTCAGTCCTCAACCTGAGGTTGAAAACTCTCTCATATCAGTGACTCTCCTTGGGATGTGGGGCTATCCATGGGATGTGGGAACTGTTGTTGGATCATAGTTTGTCTGGTCAGTGGTCCCTGCCATTAAGTTTAAGTTCCTGAACCAGGGGAAATTAAAGAGTATATGATCCAGCTCTAATTTGTGCTACTATTTGCATAATCTTAATGTCCATCCACTTATCACACTTATATTGAAAGAGAGAACTAGGGAGTTTTGTCTCCAAAAGCATATATACATATATAGCAGATATTTAACTATCTTGAAGCTTCTTTAAAATGAACTGATTAGAAAACCGTCTTCTAGCCAAGCATGGTGGCGCACGCTTGTAATCCCAACATTTGGGAGGCTGAGACTGGAGGATCTGGGTTTGTGACCAGCCTCAGCTACCTGGTGAGGCACTCTGCAACTTAGTGAGACCCTGTTTCAAAATAAAGAATAAAAAATAGAGCTGGGGTGTAGCTCAGAGGTAGAATGCCCCTAAGTTTAATCCCCAGTACCGAAAAAAAAAAGAAAAGAAAACCATCTTCTTATTAGTTCAGTATATTATCCAGCTAAGGCTAAGAAGTAGGATAAACATCAAGAGCAGTAAAATAAACTGAAAAAACATCTCCTAATAGGAAACTACAATGTATTGCCTTCCTAAAGGTCATGAATTCCAAACAGAATCATTTACCTCTGTAAATCGTTTCTCTCTTCTTAAAGCAAAGTAATCGTATCAGTAATATTTTTGAAATTTCCATAGATACCCAGGATGACAAATTTAAAAACCATGAAGCAACTAACTGAAATTATTGAATACCAAATCTGCTTATATTTTGGATAATAGAAGAACAAAGTAGAAGATACAATGTGCACACATCACATCATTTTTAAGCTAAACTCTGTCTTCAGACAGCATCCAAATCAAATCTTTTTATGTTGTCCTTCTTCTTAGTCACTGTCACTCAAGTGGGGCGAGTTAGGGTGACCTGGATAGTGTTTGCTGAGGTTAGCAGCTAAAGGAAGCTATTTGTATATGAACACATCAATCTTTTCATCTGTGATGCCTTTTGAATTGCCAAATTGCTGTAGGTCATGGCAACACTCAGCAGGACTAGGGTCATGAACATTTTACTGAATGTCTTACTTGTATAATGCAATGAAATTCTCCAAGAATTATTATGTTTTTGGCAGTCAGTGTATGTGGTTCATAAAGATCCTGTGGTTACTGGACAATGATCCTCTCTCTAGAGTGTATTTAACTTGGAAGCCTCTAGGAACTTTGGTGCACTGAAACATGGAGATGGAATCATCTTTATGTTTTGGTCCCATATATAAAAATAAAGAATATACTATTTTATACTGACATTTGTACTTCCAGCTATCAATATATTTACCATTTGTCATTAATCATAGTCTTAATTTCTCAGAGTAAAAGGATACTCAGCTCACATTTGATAACAAATCTGCCTGAAAAAATATGGAGGCTTTCTCATCCATTCCTTCTTAAGGGAGTAATTTCAGAGTTTATTTTATTTGACCAAAAGCCTTCAGAATGCCATCAGATGGTCATTAGAGATGTGTCAAAACAAAACTATGACCAGTAGCCTAGGATTCTCAGCTCAGTTTGTGATAGAAAACAGGAAGAGGCAAGCTGTACCCATAGGACAAGGTATTATCTGTGCTTATGCTGAGGACAAGGGGTCTGCACATGGGATGTGTTCCCAAATTGGTTCTTGGAGGTTTCTCTTTTCGAGTCCTTAAACTGCCTTGCATGGGTGCACTTGGTGGTTGTTGTACACAGCTAGGAATTCCCACACACCATTTGTCTGTCTTTTGCTCCTGCACCAATGTTTGTACTTGACAGGCACTTGGTTCACAAAAGATGGTGGAGATTCTCACTATGACTTCTAAGGAAATTTATACAGCGGAGTTGGGCCTTCTGTGCATGCAAGGCTTGTGGCAAAGTCTCTGGCAAACTATGGATAAAGTCAGTTGTTCTTGAACCTGGTCATTGGTGGAAACATAAAAATCGATTATATCTGCTGGGCGTGGTGGTACACACCTATAATCCCAGTGTGAAAATGTTGAGACAAGAGGAACATAGGTTCAAAGCTAGAAGCACTAGGTAACTAAGTGAGAGGCTTTTTCAGAAAATAAAAAAATATATATAATAGGGCTGGGGGTGTAGATAAAAGATAAGAGTGCCTCTGTATTCAATCCCCAGTACCATTAAAAAAAACAGAAAGAAAGAAAGAAAGAAAGAAAGAAAGAAAGAAAGAAAGAAAGAAAGAAAGAAAGAAAGAAAGGAAGGAAGGAAGGAAGGAAGGAAGGAAGGAAGGAAGGGTAAACGAAAACCTAGCTTGTGTAATGCATGATAGTTCTGAAGTGGTGTGAGGGCCTCCCTATTTTGTCTGATACCACAAAGTACAAAAAGTGGTATGTATTCACTGTGATGTGACAGATCCACTCTTCATTACAAAATTGTCATCTTCACCTTCAGTGTTACACGGTATTTTTATATGTTTCATTAATTTCTTTTCATTACTTTCAGTATAGAACTTCTACAGTTTATCCGTCTGTTTCTCCAGGTCATCTGTGGTGGTCATTTCAACATCATACTCTGTTCTACAATGTATCACAGACTGTTGTCTGGTTTCTCCAACAGCCCAATTTTCTATCATATATATAAATGTTTCCTTTTGTTCCTTATCACAATTACCCTTAGGGATATACGGAAGCCTTTTTAGACATTTTCAACAATATCTTTGTACAACAAGGCAAAAAATAAGCTAAGCAACAAACAAATAAAAAACATAATGAGCAATGCCCATAGGTCTTGGCTCCTGTGAGGCACCGTGGGGAATTAGCTGTTCGTATGTCTAACCTGCACAGAGGCCATCTTATTGCCCTTTCTGTGTGTGCTTGCACAGGGGAATCTGGGCAAAAACAGAAGTTATACACCGCAGCTAAGAAGCAGGGAAGATCTTTTGTCTGGTCAGAACACTGAGTAAACTGTTTTGCTATGTGCCTGTTTTTTTACTTCAACCTATTGCCTGAGATCAGGATGTGAATTTTTCCATTTGTAGCATCATATTAGCCTCAGAATTTTTCAGGTTTTGTAGCATTTGAGCTTTTGGATTTCGGGATTCAATCTGCATACAGTTTTGAACTATTAGTTGCAAACAATTGAAAGTAGACTTTGAATAACTTAGCAATAAATGAAATACATAGCCAAGTAGGGGGAATCTAACAGGAATCTTCAGATGAGTAGAAATCCAGTCTTAGAGAAGTAAGGCTTATGTGAGCAGGACTCTTGTATAACAGTAGATAATGGGGCCATTGGGAAAGCCACCACCACCCTGAGTCCAAAGAGCTTCCAGAACTTGCCCTGACACTGCTACCTGAGAACACAATCTCATTATAATCACCTCCACATCCAGAGATAATCACCTAAGGTTCTTAGTCTGGAACAAGTGTCCCTCACTAGCGTCAAGGCAGAAAGGGCAATACAGTGATATTTTAAACTTCTATTGAGGCAAGGAATTCTATCTTCCAAAAAGATCCATAGTATGGACTTAGATGCTGAGTAGCCTTAGAGACAGGTAGGGACTATTTTACCAGTAAGAAAACTGGAGTAGAGAAAGATGATGTCAGGTGCTAAAGGACACATAGGTAATATAGGTAATCATGGGCAGAGGTGTGATTAAAGTTCAGGTCTAAAATTCATGCTTCTAACCACCTTCTGCTCTCCTATTTTCCTGCTGTCCATTTCCCCTAGGTTTTATTTGTTCAATAGAAGTCATGTGTGTACTTTTCATTCTGTTCTCTCTGTCTGACTTCAGAGGAGTCCCTGGTATTGCATCTCTATTTTATGAAAAATGAAAGGAAACACACATTCATGTTTACACATGTGCAGAAACATTTACTTATTCTACTGGCAATTCTTAACACATCTTAGAGATTCTTCACAAAGGAAATTTACACCCATCTCAACTTCAACCATACAATATTTTCTCTGTAAATGTAAAATTTTTTATTTAGTTTGGACACTGACTCTTATAAAGCTGCAGACAGATCTGAAGACCTTAAGCCTTGAGGATTGTGGACACTGAAAAATAATTGGCCTTTCAAAATAAATATTTTGCTGGATAATGGCTTTTCAAAATAAAATTCCTTCTGGAAGATAAATATAAAATAAAGTAAAAGGTGAGAAAAAATATTTGTAGACTGAAAATATTTTTAAACAAAGGAAAAAAGCTTCTGGCAATATCAATTGCTAGGAAACCATATCATGGCTTTATAGTTTAAAAATTACTAAATATCTCATACCTTTCTTTAGGCTCATACAGTACTAAAAGAAACAAAAGACAAATCTAATTCAACACAGTGGCTTTCACTTTTAATATTTTTAAGGATGACTGCTAAAATAATTAATTGAAGAGAATCCTTTTCCAAAAAATTTAAAATTATATATTGTTTTTGTTTGGAGACATGGCCATAAATTGCTGTATAATTTACAAAGTTATGAGGATATGAATTATTTAGCTTTTGGGAAGATTAGAATCACCATTTTAAGATTAATGATAGTATTAACTACTTCAGATTTGTTTTGTATAAAATCAATAATTGCATTGTGAGCATCTTTGAATGGTAAATTGCTTGTCCTTAGTATTTATTATCTGAACCACAAGTGCATTAACTTTGCACATATACAACCCTGCTCTGCCCTCATGCAACTCCTTTCTCATCTTCTGTTCCACTATCTCTCAACTGGCCCACGAGAACAGCCCTTTGACTGGTTTCCTGCTCAACAGTCTTTCTCTTAGATTGAGTTATCTTTCCTTAGCAAAAACCTTACCCTCAGGGGAAATATGCTTTCATAAAAAGGATCAATAAACCTCCCCAAATTCAATAAGCTGGAGAAACATAACTAGGAGCAGGGAAACACAAAAGAAAGAAAAGGTACAAGTTCACTCCATATACTTTGGAAACTGTCACCACACACAGAGTTTTCCATGAATTACTGAATAGGTCTTCTTCAATTTCTTCTGAAACAATATGGTGGCAGAAAAATGCATGCATATGTTTATGAAATCCCCTAGTGATAATAGAAATCTAGAAGGAAAGATCCAGAACAGGGATATAGGTTGGCAGCAGTAGATACAGAACACATCTTCATCATAGACACATCGATGTAGAACTTACATTTTGTGCTGTTGATTGTGAAGTACCAAACATTTTAATTTTAGGGATAAAATTATTTTGGCATTTGGAAAGATTATGTGGATATCAATGTTTAGCATGAATTTGATGAGAGAAAAACCAGATGGAGGCAGACAGATTCAGTAATCCAGGTAAAGTTTGTCATTATGGGGACTTAACTAAAAACAAAATAACAAAAACAACAACAACAAAACTATGGAATTTTTTAAAGGTGGTATTGTCTTAGAAATTTTAAGATATTGTATGAAGAATGTGTGTGTGGGAAAATAATTACAGATCCATTTCTTCATTTTGTATTCTTAAAGTACAACAAACCAAAAAGAGAAAGAGAGCAAAGGAAGAAGAAGAACAGGATTTTGGAAAACACTGGATTATTGAAATTGAAACATAGATCTTATTTGTATCATTTGAAATTTGAATTCCTAGCCAGTAATGGTGATGCATGCCTGTAATCTCTGTACTTGGGAGGCTGAGAAAGGAGGATCACAGGTTTGAAGCCAGCCTCAGCAACTTAGCAAGACTCTCAGCAACCTAGTGAGAACCTATTTTGAAACAAGAAAATTTAAAAAGAGCTAAGGTTGCAGCTCAAACATAGAATGGCCCTGTGTTTAATCCTTAGTATCATAAAATAAATGAACATATTAGAAATTATAAAAATAAAAAATTTTAGACAAAATGTTATAATGAGGAAATTATTTTTAAAGTTTTAAAGAATCCACTTAAAAACTCTTTGATCATTTTATTTTCCCTAGCCTAAATTGATATACTTTAAAAAGTGCTTTATATGTGCTGATCAAACTCAAAGAGGCTAAAAATTTTTCCATGTTAAAAAAATCCACCTGTTTCAGTGAATTCACGGCTGTAACAGATTTTATTTTTGCTTATTTCTGATTTTAGAACATACAACATCTCATCTCCTTGTACTTTGTTATTTTAAATTTTTCTACTATGTATTAGTGCTGATTTTTCCTTCATGAAGTCTTTTAAATTGTGAGCTTAGAAATGGCCTAAGTATGAGCATTTAAGCACTGCTGGTTGAGTATGTAACTTTTTAAAATGAAATTAAGATAGCAGCAGTAATCATGTTTTGCCTTTAGTCAATGCAATGAGAGTCTATTGTTTGAACTGCTTCCTGAATTATTTACATTATGATGTGAGACTATAATGCACCAATAAAATCACATTTAAAAAATGTATCATCACAGAAGTCAACTCAGAGAGACTTCAGGGTGAGGGTGACTGGAACCAAGTACATAGAACCAAGAGCCTGGTAGGGTAAATTTATGTCCAGTATTATTAGGTAATACCATATTGTTTCCCCAAAAGTTTAAACTCAGATATAATTGAACCAGTAGAAAATGAGACTTCCAGTGAGAAAAGAACATTATATTAATTGAGATTAGTCAGTCACAGGAAGCGAAAGGTCGTATGTTTTCTCTTCTATGTGGAAGCTGGGGAGTAATCCGGATACAAGAGGGATTTCAGTTAATGGAGGAGAAATTCCAGTGGAGCAGCATGTATGTCACTATCACTGCGAAGTTCCTTATGATGTGAGACTATAATGCACCAATAAGAATAGAAAAAATTCTATTTCTCATTTGGGATACTTCTTCCTACCCGCACAGTAGCAAGTTATAGAATCAATAAAATAGCCTTTACTTGTTAAAAAAATATCTACTCATGAAGAGACATCATAAAGACAGTGATACAAACACATATTGAGTAAAATATCAAAGTATCTACAGTGGTCTGAGGGAGGGGGGAGCAAATTAATGAAGGAAACTCTTCCACAGACGTTACGTACAGATGTGAGAATACCAATGCCAATCTCAATGTCATGTATGGGGAAGAGGGGGGAGTGTGAAAGGAGTGCATGTATGTCACTATCATAATGAACTCCATGATGCTGTGAGACTATGATGCACCAATAAAAAAGGAGAGGGAGAGAGAAAGAGAGAGAGAGAGAGAGAGAGAGAGAGAGAGAGAGAGAGAGAGAGAGAGAATGAAAAAAGAAAGAGAAAGAAAGAAAGGAGGGAAAGACGAAAGGAAGGAAAATTGCATCTATGCTGAATATAAAAAAATGAAAATTAGACTTCCTATTGTTTCATATCTCATTGAGACTTGATTTGTCCCAACTTTTAATGTTTTCATATTAAAACAGTTCCTTATTTATAAAAATGTTTTAAATAACGTATTTTGCAAATATCTTCACTCAATATATGCTTGTATCACTGCCTTTATGATGTCTCTTCATGGATAGATTTTTTTTAACAAATAAAGCTCTATTTTATTGATTATATACTTGATATTGTGCAGGTGGCAAAAAGTACCCTGAATGAGAAATGGGATTTTTTTAGATACTTTTATTAGTGTATTATAGTTTCACATCATAATGTAGTCCAAAGTGGTAGTGACATATATGCACACAGCACTTGGTGAGTTTTCCCCCAGCTCCATAATTCATTAGGATGTATGAATATTAGCTTTGTGGTTTTTGCCATATGTTATCTTTGTTATGTTTTACTGCCTTAATGTTATAATCTCCCATTTTTTTTCTAAAATTGCACTAATTTTTGTTCTTTCATAAATATACCTGAACTAGAATTTTGTTTTGTGAATAGTAAGATTAGGAATAAAATTTGACTTGATATTTCAGTATGATTTTATTTCCCCTCACATGGAAAATCTAGTATCCTAGCAACAGCTATTGGAAACATACTTTTCCATTTATATAATACATGAATTCTGACATATACTCTGGCTTTCTTATTTGAATCTATTAATCTATGTACTGTCCTTATGCCAGCACCACTCTCAATTAATATCGACTCATACTAAGCCTTGATATTCAGTAGAGGGCAATTTCCCCAAATGTGTTTTTCAGCTTTAAGTATGTGTTGAACGTTTTTTACTTTTACATATTAACCTTTTAGAATTAACTTGTTGAACTTCTAAATATGTCAGATGAATGACCCTAGGTTCATTCCTTAGTACCAAAATAATAATATAATAAAAGATATCATTGAATATCCTTTCTTGTTTATTGAAAAATGTTGATCTAGTGCATTTTTATTTAATTTACATCCATTGCAAGTAAACTAAATTCGTGCTTCCTGGAATTTTTATAATGTTTAAAGGATCTCAATACTTCTGTTTCATAAGTCATCTGGTTTAAGTAATTAACATCTCTTTGGATAGTTTAAAAGACATTAGTAATAAACAATCTTTCTTCTTAGAATAGATGGGTAGGCTTTCATAATATTTTAATCTTCGAATTGAAATATTAATTTGACAGGTATTAATTATGTCAATTTTAACGTTCTATGTTACCTTCCATAAAAACAATTGGGAATTTGATTTTGAAGAAAACAAATCATTCTTCATTAACAGAGTTGAATAGAACTGTGGCTCATTGTTACAAGCCATAATAAGAGGTCAGAGTAACTAGGCACAGTGGCCAAGGCCTATACTACCAGCTACTTAGGAGGCTGAGGCAGGAGAATCACCTGAGCTCAGGAATTCAAGACCAGCCTGGTCAGCAAAGGGACTCCATTTCAAAATAAATAAATAAATAAATAAATAAACAAATAAATAAATAAATAAATAAATAAAATTACAACTTATTAAGTGTATCAAGTTAATCTTTTCTCCAAATGAAGCTTCAGGTGCACTCTAATTTTATACAAATTGTGCAGATTTTAACATTGCTATGTTGTATCAAGCTGCATAATTGTGTAATTAGACAACTCTTATTTCTACATGCATTGCATTACTGATGAGATTGTATGCTTTATGCCATTTGGATACCTGCTTTCCTGGTGCTACTTTGCTGGGTTAGAAAAATACTACATGGCATTTCATGCAGCACTGTCAGATGTCATCAGGACCAAATGGGTTGGGTTTGCTAAAATACAATCCACTGTCTTGTCGTGACTAAAACATGAAAATTCACACACTGAATACCCACTGTTTATTGCTGTTTTACTTGGTGTCCTGCAAATACAGGAGTTCTGATAAAATTCTATTTCATGTGATTCAACAAACATATGTGAAACATTGCTCCATTTTTTTGCATTATTAAGCATAATTTAATTTGCATTCAATTTTTTTTTGTGGTATTGGGAATTGAACCCAAGGGCATTATAACTCTGAGATATATTCCCTGTTTTTTTGTTGAAAATCAAGGTCTTACTAAGTTGTGGAGAGCCTCACTAAGTTTCTGAGGCTGTCCTCGAACTTGTGATCCCCCTGTCTCAGTCTCCCAAGTACTGGGATTAAGGGAGTGCACCATCACGCCCAGCTGCATTTAATTTCTGTTATAACTATGACTTAATTACCTGATGTTTAATTGTTTCATTCAAGAAAATTCATTGAATATATTATTCAGTATCTGAAAATAATTTCACATATTTATTTTATTGTATTTATTTGTAGTACTGGGAATTGAACCCAAGAGCATTCTACCTCCGAGTTACACCCCCAACCCTATTTTTATTCTTTATTTTTGAAATGGTCTCACTAAGCTGCAGAGAGCCTCACTAAGTAGCTGAGGCTGCCACGAATCCGGATCCTTTGGTTTCAGCCTCCCAAGTACTGGGATTACAAGCGTGGGCCACCATGTCCAGCCTAAATTCAATTTTAACTATTGAAAAGAGACTTTACTGGGCATTGTGGTACACATCTGTATCCCAATACGTGGGAGGCTGAGACAGGAGAATTGCAGGTTTGAGGATAGCTTCAGCAATGTAGTGAGACTGTCAGCAACCTAGTGAGACCCTATTTCCAACCAAATAAACAAACAAAAATTAAAACCGGGCTGGGGGTGTGGCTCAGAGATAGAATGTTCCAGGGTTTAATCCCCAGTACCACAAACATACACACACACACACCACACAAATAATAAAAAGAGAACACTTTTCAAAAGATAAAAATTTAGTTTACTCGTTGTAAGAAGCACCACTGTCCCTGCATTGACTTTTTAAGTAACAACAGAAAACTCTGTTTTAATTAGCAATTCATTATGGAATAATGATATCCAAAGAAAAAATTTAAAAACATAATCAAGATGTCCCTCATGAAAATATTTTAATGTCTTCAGAAAATCAATTTAAGTACATAAATTCAAAGAATGAGGCAAACAAATTACTCTCGGTAATTAAAAACCTTGATTTCAAGGTGACAGTTAAAATACTATTTTTATCTATGAAATTCTCCTCGACTTCAAGGGTAAATTGGGCTTACTAAGTTATTTTCTGCTTTTCTCTGTGTCAAATTTTGAGTCAAATTTATTTCTTATTTTTCACAATTTGTGACATTATCCTTATTTTATTTATTTATTTATTTATTTATTTATTTATTTATTTATTTATTTATTTATTTATTTATTTATTTTGGTACTAGGGATTGAACCCAGTGGAGTTCTACAGCTGAGCTACACCCCTAGTCCTATTTTAGTTTTTTTTTTTTTTTTTTTTTTGAAGCAGGGTCTCACTAGGTTGCTGAGCCTCGCTGTGTTGTCAAGGCTGTCTTTGAATTTGGGATCCTCCTGTCTCAGCTTCCCAAGTACAAGTGCGGGCCACCACGCCTGGCTTATGTTATTACTTTATTATCTCCTTCCCAGTGAGATTCTAAACTGATGACATGGGAACATATTTGTTCACTCCAAAATATGTATCTCCCTGTACTAGGGTTGGATTATTGAATGAACTTGTTAAATACTACTGTCAAGCATAGATTGGGAGAACATAAAAAAGGAATCAGCTATATAGTATTTGCCAGCAAAAAGCTCACAAACTTGTAGGAAGAAAATAATTTAAAAGAAACAATAGGTTGAGTTTAAAGTAATATTTGGGACACAAAAGTATTCTAGTTTAGCAGGAAGGAAGGTAACTCTACCAGTGTGGAGTCAAAATAGATGAGCGGAACGCTTAAGTTAAGATTTGAGTTCACTCCCTTCTAAGCTAAACATGATAGGCAAAATGGAAAAAATATACAATAGGTAGATTTTGTGGAGAGAGAGAAAGTAGGGGATAGATAAACACATAAAAATATTGTTTCATAGAGAAGTCCACTCTTTTAATGGAATTTATCCTTTTTTTTAATCTCTGACTTTCCAGTTTTTCTCTTTCTCGTTCACTTTCAATAGTTTGTTATGATGAGCCTTCTCTCTCACTATTTCTTGTGCAGAACTGGTTCTACGGGACCCTGACAACCTTACACTCTTGTATCATCAATGTCTGCTATGGGTTTGGCTGAATCAGTGATGAGGAAAAGAGATTCTCCTCATTTTTTTCCTTCCATCTTCTATGACATTAAATGTGACCTTAACTTGCAAGTACAGATTTCTTGGCATTCGTGCTGACTGTAGTTTGCTGAGCTTCTTGTAAATATTTCTCATAATTTTGTGAAATTTTTGTCCATTATTTCTTCAAATATGATTTTTCAGTTCTTTCTCTCTGGGACTTCAATTATTTTTGTGTTAAACCACTTGTTTGCAGTCTTTGTCTTTAGGTAGAACAATTTCTATTGACGTAGCTTTAGATTCACTGACACATTCTTCTGCTATCTGAAGTTGGCACTTAGGTCTATCTGGAACATTTTTCTTTTCATATTTTTGCCTTTTTCAGTTCCAAAAATTTTGTGATTTTTTTATACTGTATTCACATTTCTATTGAGATTTCCATATGCTCATTCAGCATGACTACATCTTAAGTCCTAGAGTTATTTTGATATTCTTATAAATTATCTCCAGTATATGAGCTACTTTTTGTTTTATTTGTTTTTGTTTTTTTTTTTTTACCAACATCACATATATTTATCTGTTTGTTTATCTAGTAATTTTTAATTACATAATAGTTGTTAGGGATTATACATTATTACGATTCTAAGTTTCTTTCTCTTTCTTGGATGGGTATTGTTTTGGTTGTTTACTTATTTTAGCAGAAATTTATCTTTGTTAAACTCAAAGTCCAAAATTTGTCTTCCTTGTTTGGGTTGGTAGCTGAAGTCTGTGCTCAGTTCTATCAGTGTTAATATTTTCTCCTGCTCCTCTACTTTTCAGCTATCTGAATAAGACTGCAACTTTCTCTTTTTAATGTACTGGGGAATGTCCTTATAATGTTATACAGTACAGATTCCTGATTCAAGTCTCAAATTCTCTTCAGATTTTTCATGCTTTTGTTCTTTATTTAATGCTTTCAAATTATTTTCTTTTAGTGTATCACTGACTTGGAATTTTTAATTATTATTTCAGGGAGAATTTGTCAGGGTTAAGTTCTGCCTTTGAATAAGATTCTCAAATTATCCATATGATATATGATAAGAAAATCACAAAACTATTAAAAATTTTAAAAATTATTAAAAAGTGTGATATACTACCTAGACAATAAAGATAATAGAGGTGATGAAGCCATTCAATAATGTATATTTAAGAGCAATCAATAGTGATTTCTTTAGTTCTTTACCCCATTTATATGTAAGGCATTTTGAAGATTCAGTATGTCCAAACAAGAAAGTGTATTTGGAAAACAAATCAGTACATTTACATAGTTAAATATAATTGAATTGAAAGGAAACTAAAGTGTGCTGGCTTTTGACCAAAATGTTGGTGTGTAAAACTTATAATGGTATTTATATTAAGAATATGGCTTCCTAATGTGTTTCAAATTATCTTCTGTTAGAAAATTTTAGTAGCAAGGCACACATAACACACTGAGAGTAACAAGTATTGACCACTATCAAAATCAACATTTACAAGCATTTATTGAAAATGGAATTTTGTTGACGGATAGACTGGAGAAGAGAAAACAGCAATCCAGACTCACACTTTATAATGCTACAAGGGAGATGGAAATTGTCACTGCACCCAGGATCCCAGAGAGGCTATGCATATTTAGAGACCAAGAGTGGTTTTTTAGGCAGTAGTTATAGTAATTGATTAAAGGATTATCTGTGGAAGAAATAGGATTTATCTACTCCTGCTATCTCATCAGAACTGGGACAGAGAGAATCTGGTGTAGTATTATTTGCTCCATTTTGAAAATCCAGAATTGATTTTATAGAAGTCAAAATATCTATTTCTGGAAGGCTGAGACTTTCAGTAAGGTGTTAATGGTTAAAACAGAAATGAAAAGACAGAAAATGGTAATCTGGGCCGTCAAATAAATGCAAAGTGTGAAACAAAGAAAATACAGAAGTGTTTTTGAAGTAAAAGCTATTATAAATAGTTCTATCTCTAGAATAAATTCTTCACATTATGCTGAACATATATCCAGATTTTCCTACAATAAACTTATTTCTCTTATCCTAACACTATTCCTTTTGTACTAGATATTGAATCTATTAATAGTTATTAATAATGATTGCATGATTATGATATTGAGATTATCAGTCCACATGACTTAAAACTACATAACAAAACCAAATTAAAGAAAAGTATTTTAGCTGGGATGGTGGTACACGACTATAATTCCAATAATTAGAAGGCCAAGACAGAAGGGTTGCAAGTTTGAGGCCAGCCTCAGCAACTTAATGAGAACCTCAGCAACTTAGACCCTGATTCAAAATAATACATAAATAAACAAATAAGTAAAGCAATCCAGAGGTGTAGCTCGGAAGTAGAATGCTCCTGAGTTCAATCCCCAGTACTAAAAATAAAGAATAAATAAAAGAAGAAAATATTTTGCATTCTCTCTAAACAGACTCAGAAATATAAACTTAGGATGCAAGAAATAAAATTATACTTTTAGCCTATGAATCATGTCACTGGTATGCAAATGATTCCCCAACTTTTTCTTTATCTGTGTAACAAAATGTAACAGTTCAGAGCATTTCATCTTAAATAGAGTTCAATTTTTCAAAGTTTCTCAACAAATGCTAAGGTTTATTACCTCTACTCACATTTTTCTAGCCAGAACTAAATTAAAGCATATTGGTTTATAATCTTCCCAAACAATAACAATGATTATTGCAAGTACATATGTCAGAGTACAAAGCAAAGTATATTTTTGCCTTATTTTCTTCAGACTATGTTTCCTTTTAAATGGGTGAGCATACCTCTTATATTTCTTTGAATTCTCAGTACCTAGTAAAATTCTTGTGCATCGTAGATATTACACATAATAGTATGATGAAGATGTAAAAATCAAGCAATATATACATATATATATATATATATACACATATATATCTGTTACCCTTAAGTCAGTAGGTGAGTGGTAGGAAGTTATTTTTCTAGTACCCTGAACTATAGCTAATATATATTCTCTTTTATTTAAGAACTTTCACTTCTAAAAGATTGAACATTTAACCTCAATCTTTTTTTAAATCATTGATAATAATCTCCGAGACCTTAAAAAATTATTCAGGTGTAAAGGTCCACATCTCTAGAACAGTTAAATTAGCAAGGTCTCTTCCAGCTCATTCCATTTTTCTAGATGACACCATCAAGTTAATCATTTTCTATTTCTCTTGATTATTAACTTTGTCCCCTTAGCTATGTGCTAGCTGGACCCTATTCTGTCTATATTTGTCCCTTCCTGTACTTCTTGTATTGAAAAATGTTACTAACAAAGCCTATTTGTGTGTGTGTGTGTGTGTGTGTGTGTGTGTTTGGCTGGGAATTGAACCCAGGAACATTCTACCTCTGAACTATACAATAGACCTATTTTAAAATTTTGAAACAGGATCTCATTAAGTTGTTGAGGGCCTCACTAAGTTGCTGAGGCTGTCTTCAAATCTGCAATCCTCCTGTCTCAGCCTCCCAAATATTGAGATTATTGCCATCACACTCAGCAAAACATTTATCATTTCTTTAAAGTGAGAAAATTCAATACTCTCTAGTTATATGAAATACACAATAAGCTGTTATAAACTGCTATAATCACCTTACCATACAATTTTGCAGCACAAACTTTTCCTCTTACCTACTTGTTTGGCCTCAAACTATTAGATGAATGTGATGGTACTGGAAAAGGGTGTTTTCTTTCACGTGGAAAGATGTAGGAGAGACAGTTTTGATCCGATTTCCAAAAAGCTAGGTGTGTAATAAGAAAACATGGTTGTCTAAGCCAGTCAGCAACAATTGTTCTATATAAGAGTGTCACAGTCATTATCTCAAGAAGTCTCCTCAGGGATCGTTCTGCAGGACAGGTAGTATGTGGAGGGTGGTCTGTATGCCCGTGTCATGCAACATGAAATTTCAAAAAATATTTTGTTGAAAGAACTTGAATTATGTAGACAATTCAGTGATGGATAACCAGTTGGTAGAAACAAACCATCAGATTATGTCAAGAGTGCCTTGCTTATGGTTCTGGTCCAGTTGGGGATGTTTACCATGCAACTGTATAGTATTATGTATTGAATACGAAATAAGGTATTAAGGCCTTTAGTTACTAAAAGGATCATGGATTTTAAGTATAAATAAAGCACCAATAGATAGTCAAGACTTGCTGAGGAATTCCAGGAAGCTACAAAAACATCCCCACTATGCTTGTAGGACTACGAGAAGATGTGTGAAGGAGCTGGAAACCACCCTTGGCCAAGTGCAGTGCTCCTAAGTGTGACTCCCCTCGCCCCTACAGTGAGATTTAGTGATGCCAAGGGATTGAAGGAAAATACTTTGTTAACTTTGCTGTTCCACAATAAATGGATGCTAGCATTTCTTTCCCAGGTGTGCATCTGTGTGGTTACTGTTTTATTTAAACTGCTTCAGTGGTACCAAAGAAGAAAAATACTGGAAAGGAATGTTATAGCTAAGGATTGGTAGATACAAAGAATCAGGACCAAGGATCACTGCTCTCTCTCTCTCTCTCTTGCTTTTGATCCCTTAGTGGAATAAAGGTGAATTCTGCATGTACAAGCAAGGGTAAGGGACAACAGAAGGAATTGATTGAATGAACATGCCAATTAAGTAGAAAGATAGATTTGGAAGAATAAAATTTGTGGACATTAAAATAAAAGATAAAGTCATTAGCAATGACTTTATACGATAAATAAAGATAAAAAGTCATTTTATGTTTGTTCCTCCATGAATTGGGGTTCATTACTAAACAAGTTAACATCATTTCCTATTAAAAGTTTGCATGAAAATTTGTGTTTGTAGCTGGGCCTGGTGGTGTACATCTAAAATCCCATTAACTTGAGAGGCTGAGGCAGGCCAATCATTTCATGAGATGGTATTTCAGCATCCTTTCCTCACTCTGTTTTACCTGCTTGATCCCCCTAGGATTTTAACCACATGAATGATGACTTGCATTAACTACCACTCTTATGCTCTTTTCCCTGCATCTGCTATCTATGCAGGGATACTATGACTCACTTACATTGGTCACCTCCTCAGAAACAGCTCTAAGAAAAGCTCAGATGCGAAAATAGTTTTGTGGTATGAACAAGCATCAAGATGTTTTTACAAACGAGAGACCAATAATAAAAATTAAACACACCCAATGCTGTGTGCATGCATATTTGCTTCACTTTGGACTTCACTAGGATGTATAACTACAAGGCACCAATTAAAGTTAATAGTTACTAGTTTTTATAGTATTAACAATAAAATAGTTATCTTCCAGTACGAAATACTGTCCGACTCTAAGATAGTCAATCCATTTTATGTGCAAACATTATTATTCCAGAGCATATGGAATCTAAAAAAAAAGAAGAAAACAAATAAAAATACTTGTTAATCCTCTGAAACATTAGACAAATAGACAATTGGCAAATCATTGTCAACAGGCTGAAGTGGAAAATGAAAAGCTGAAGATGACAAAAAAGAAAAACATGAAGTGAGCAGTTTTGCTGGTGGATATCTGTGGCAATGAGGAAGGAGAATTTCATATATTTGGCTTGGTAAGAGTTGGAGATTGTTAATAGGTGCTTATGTGCATGGAAATACTGGCTGTTAAGGCACAAACTTACTAACCTCCTTAATGCACAGAGAATGCCTCTGCATTAGTGCTGGGGAAGAGGCACCTGCCTCACAGGGCCATGGAGTCTCCCTATAATTGTTCTGCTTTGTCCTTCCTGGAGGCAGGACTCTGCTCTGCCACTTTGCAGGTTTCTTTTCTGCATCTCCTGCAGACATGTAACTTCATCCTATAGAGCTGCCTCTTGAGAGGGTCAGGCGAGGTGAGTGCAGGACAGGGGATTAGCTTCTCACCAGGCTTTTCTGAGTCACTGAACATCATCCAGTAGACAAACATCTGACTGCTAAAGCTAAAAGTCCATTTTCACTTTTATTTCATAAAATTCATTCATGTCATTTCTTTCATTTATTCTTTTTCTAGGTGAGAATGCTTTCTGAATTTGGCATGTGTGTTCCAGAGAATAGCTATAAAAGTAGTATTAAAATTATACCTATTTACTTTATTGCCATTTGTGTGTGTGTGTGTGTGTGTGTGTGTGTGTGTGTGTGTGTGGTACTGTGAGTGGAGTCCAGGGGCTTTTTACCTCTGTGCTATCCTCCTAACCCTATTTTATTTTTTATTTGGAAACAGGGTCTCAATAAATTGCTAAGAGCCTCATTAAGTTGCTGAGGCTGACTCTGAACCTGATATCCTCCTCTCAGCCTCTCAAGTACTAGGATTACAAGTGTGCACCACCATATCTGGATTTTTAAAATTATTTTTAAATTTGTGATTTTTATTTTATTTTTCATACTTTTATTGGTGCATTATATTCTCATAATGTAGCTTATAGTGGTAGTGACATATACATGTGCACGGCACTTGCTTAGTTTTTCCCTGGCTCCTTTCCTACTTCTCCCCTTCCACATACATGATATTAAGATTGACGTCGGTATTCTCACATATGTACATAATATAAAGGGAAGTATTTACTTTATTAATTCTCGTTCTCCCTCCATCCCTAAAACCACCTCCCTCACTCCACTGGAGTTTCTTCTCCATTATCTAAAGTCCTTCATATCCCCATTACTCCCTAGAAGTAAAACATATGATCCTTCACTGTCTGTGACTGGTTAATCTCACCTAGCATAATGTTCTCCAGGTCCATCCATTTTCCTGCAAATAACATAATTTTGCTGAGTAGTGTGTATACTGCATAGTTTTGTGATTCATTCATCTGTTGATGAACACCTGGGTTGGTTCCATAACGTGGCATTGTGAATTGTGCTGCTATGTACATGGATATGCATATATTACTGTACTTCTCTGATTTCAGGTCCTTTGGAAAGATACCCAGGAGTGGTATAACGGATCGTATGGTGGATCCATTCCCAGTTTTCTGAGGAATTTCCACACTGACCTCCATAGTGCTGAACTAATTTGCAATCCCAACAGTGTAGGAGAGTTCCAATTTCCCCAAATCCTCTCAGCATTTATTGTTTTTTGGCTTCTTAATGAGTGCCATTCTGATTGGGGTTAGATGGAATCTCAATGTAGGTTTAATTTGCATCTCCCTGACCGCTACTGATGTTGAACATTTTTTTCTTAGATGTATTGACCATTTGTATTCATTTTTTTTGTGAAGTGTCTTCTTTTTTGAAGTGTCTATTGCCCATTGCTTGATTGTGTTTCTTTGTTCTTTTTAGTATTAAGTACTTTAAGAACTTTGTATATTTTAGATATTAGTCTTCTACCATAGGAATAGCTGGCAAAGATCTCCTATTCTGTAGGCTCTCTTTTTATACTATTGATGGTTTCCTTTGATGAGCAGAAACTTTTTAGTTTAATGTCAACCCATTTATTAATTCTTGTTTCAATTTCCTGAGTTTTGGAGATCTTATTGAGGACATTTCTTTATCTTTGTCTTTCTGATTTGTAAGGTTTTGAACACAATTGGGAATTGATATAGATTGACAATTGTTCATTAGATGTGCATGTAAATACAAAGAATGAACTTTGTAATATAAAAATCATAAAGGGCTCTTGGAATGGAAGACAAAACTGTCTCAGGAAAAAAAAATTATTTTTTCACTGTAACCTCAATTAAGAATAGAGGTATCTAAATTGAATTCCTAGAGCTAAAATTCAACAGAATTTACCCTTTAAAGTGAAGATTAAAAAATAGAAAGCATTAGATATTTTCTTCTTTTACAAGATGAATTTTTACTTAGTATACTAAAGACCCAACTCCATTCAGGAACCATGTAATATTAAATTATGTGGACAAAAAGAATTAAATTAGAATCAACATATGCATGCTCCTAATCACTTTACTCATGCATACTTCTTTAATTCTGGATGTTTTCCATCTAGTAAAGGCAGCAAAAAGCAGAGAAGAATGTTATGATTTGGGATGCAAAATAATGAAAAGCTACTTAAATTTTGTATCAGTCGAATGAAATATGGTCATGATGATAGTCTCCTGATTATACATAATTTCTCTTTGAAAAACATCATTTCAGGGTAAATATAGCCAAAGATTCGTAATCTAAATAAAAAAAAAGAATCATATAGATGCAAGTTTTCCTAAATCCATCAACCCTTGGGAATTGTGGTATGAAGATTGAAAATAGTAAACATTAATTGTCTGCATTCCTTCAAGAAATACTCCTATTTTATTGTTTTGTGAAATTCTGTGCATAGAAAAGATTAGCATTATTATTTACTTGGAATCAAATGATAAACAGATGACATCCTTTAAAAGTTAAAAATAAAAAAACAGTGTAACAAAGAACTACATTTTCTAAATGTATTCATGTTTTTGCTAGCACAATTATTTTTAGCAGTAATGGATCAGATATGTTTATTAAATATTTACCTGTGGAGTATAATTCTGTGTCATACAGCTGTATCATTTTACAATGGTATTTGGTTTTCTTGATCTTTTCACTAACTATCTCTATGATCCTGGAAGCCTAAAGTAAAAGATAGAATATCTTGTACATGCATTGAAAAATAAATGTGACAGATGCTAAGTCATAAAAAAGACTACCTGTAATCTCAGTACTTAGGAGTCTGAGACAAGAGGATTACAAATTTAAGGCTAGCCTTAGCAACTTTGGAAGACCCTGTTAATAATAATAATAATAATAATAATAATAATAATAATAATAATAGGCTGGGGCTGTAGTTCAGAGGTAGAGGGTCTTTGGGTTCAATCCCCAGTATCATAACAATAACAAAAAGGATTCATTTGTATCCAGAATTCTCCTTGCCTAAAATGAAAAAAAATCAGAAAATATCATTATTTATCTTGCTCAACAGAATTACTCAGAAAAACAAACAAAAAATACTCAATAATGCAGGGACAGGAAATAGAAATATGACCATTAAACCGACCTACATTTTTCAAGAACTGAAAATTACTTTGAACACAGGAAAGAACACATTATTACATCCCATTTTAACAGCACCACATGTATTAGTCAAATGTCCAAAGGTCTGGTCAAGTTGACCCATAAAGTTAACCATTGTACCATGTAGGTATTCTATAGGAAAACATTATAGAATTGTCAAGGGCAAAGGTATTCATGTCCCCCTCTCCACATACACACACAGAAGTACCTGTGCATGCTGCTCTGACTTCTGTTCCACCAATTTATTTTTTTTATTTTTTATTTTTTTTGTGGTACTGGGGATTGAACTCAGGGGCATTCTACCTCCGAGCTACACCCCCAGCCCTATTTTTTATTCTTTATTTTGAAACCGAGTCTCACTAAGTTGTAGAGTGCCTCACTAGGTAGCTGAGGCTGGCCGCGAACCCCGATCCTCCGGTCTCAGCCTCCCGAATGCTGGGATTACAAGCGTGCGCCACCACGCCCGGCTTGTTCCACCAATTTAAACTATTTGTAAGAGGGGCAGATCATGGTGGGATCCAAGGAGAGAAAAGGCTTAAGCATCACTTTTTTCATATGGATTTGCTGATGTCACAAATTCAAGTTAGGCATGACATAAGCCATTCTATACCATTCGGTGCATCTCTATGTCCTTTATTATAGCAGTTATTGACATTGCCTGCTACTTATCTGTGTTCCTTCTTAGATAGTAGGCAAAGTAGTAGTGGTACTCACCAGGTCTGTATTTGTATTATTATATCCCTACCTAGTTCCTGGTTTGTAATACTATATAGATATCCAATAAAGAACAAAGAAGAAAAATATAGAGAGTTTGACCTAGAAATTATAATTAAGTTAAACAATTATGAAAAAGCTAAACATATAGGAATTTAAAAAAACTGGGGAAATGAAATAACTTTGCCTAGAGATTGGCAAATACTATTAGTCACAAAAAGTAAAAAATCGTATGCTCTCCCTAATATGCGGAAGCTAGGGAGAGTGTGGGGCATAATAGGGACTCCAGATGAAGAAGGAAAAACCTTAGATGAACAAAGAAGTTGACTTAACTGAAGGTGAAGCGGGAGTGGGACACCCTAATGAACATGATGTGCTTCCACAAACATATCAAAGTCAATCACTAAACTGAACCTGAGAAGGAGGGAGGGCGAGGGAGTGGGGCAGGAATTGGGGAAGGGTTAAATGAGAAATGTGTGCATGTATGCCTTTACCAGCCTGTACCTAGCAAAGATATATGATTCAAATGCACCAATTAAAAAAAAAACTGGCAAATACTAAAGAGTAGGACATAATTTTAATAGAGTATAAACTTTTGGGAAACTTTAGGGATATAAAACTTAAAAAACTCTTTAGAGGCTTAATTCTATGAGATGCTTTTAGACTATTTTCATCTGTTTTTACAACTTATGGACCTAATTGAGTTCTGTGAACTCCTTTTGGCCTTTTAGTCTCCAAGTATTCTTTAGATTATTGCCTCATTTTTGGACTAAGATATACCTCCTACTGAGGGACTATTTTTAAAATGTAGAATGCTAAGATGGGTCAGGCTTGGGTCAGAAGAATTGCTAATTGCAAAGTTTAGAGCTGCTGAGGTAGAAAGAATTATTATTAGAGTCAGTCATTTTGAGGCTTTGCTTAAATTTTACATACAGTTTATAACCTCAAATTTCTTTATATTTGTTTGTTGATGTTTTAAATTATATATTGGCAAATTATAGCTTATGTGTGGGGTAAAAAGTGATGTGATGTTTTTTTAATATAATGTGGACTGTTTAAATCAAGCTAATTATCCTATCCATCACTTCAAATAGTTGACATTCTTTGTGATGAGTGGGTTTGAGAGTTAGTCTTAGCAAAATTAAAATGTGAAGTACTCAATTGTTAGTTATATTTACCATGCCATCCAACAGATCTAAAAAACAGAACAACATTATTCCTCTTTTCTTACTGAATATAATGCCAGTCTCATGCATGGAGTCAGAAGCATTCCTTCTTCATTGGTACTTTGGAAGAGTTTGTGGAGAACTGGTGTTTGTTCTTCTCTAAATGTTGGGTGGAATTCATCAGTGAATCTTTTAGTTCCCGGACATTTCTGTGATAGGAGATTTGTTGTTATTGTTATTCATTCAGTCTCCTCATTTGTTATTGGTCTGTTTAGCATTTGTATTTCCTTATGATTCCATCTTGGCAGGTTGTGTGAGTCTAGGAATGTATCCATGTCTTCTAGATTATCTGACTTTTTGGCATGTGATTTTTCATAAGGGACTCTTATATATCTTGTTATGTTGGTGGTGTCAGTTGTAATGTCTCCACGTTCATTTTTTTTTTCTCTGTGTCTCTCTGCCCATCTCTTTTGTTAGACTAGTTGAATGTTGGTGATTATTTTTCTTTTAAAGTTGCCCTTAGTTTTGCTGATCTTTTTATTATCTTTGTGGTTCATTTCATTTGTTTCTGCTATAATATTTATTGTTTCTTTCTCTCTGCTATTTTTAATTCATTTTTTCTTCTTTTTCTATTTCCTTGAGGTGTCAGGTTAATTTTTTTTTCTTTATGATCTTTTTTCTTTTTTGATATAGGCATCCATTTCTACAGACTTTCCTCTGATATGTGCTTTTTCTTCATCCCATAAGTTTTTGTATGCTGGGATTCCATTTTTATTTGCCTCATATGTTTATCTATTTTTCAAATGTTAACGGCCCAATTTATTTATTTATTTATTGGATAAATACTTTTAATTGTGCATTGTAATCATACATCATGATGAAGTTCTGAGTCATAGAGAAATACATGCACACAGTACTTAGTGAGCCTCCCCACCCTGCTCTCTCACCCTCCCCATTCAGTACGTTGAGGTTGGCATTGATAACTTTGTGTATGTACATCATGTCCATCAAAGTGTTTCCTTCATTGAGTCTCCTCCTCTGACCACCTCACTCCCTTAGCCCCCCTCCATCATTCCACTAAGTTTTCTCCTCCTTTGTCTAGAGACCCTCCTGTATCCCATTTTCTCCTCAGCTTCCACATATGAAGGGAAACATCTGAGCTTTCACTGTTTGTGACTGCCTAATCACACTTAGCATATTCTCCAGTTCCATCCATTTTCCTGGCAAATGACATAATTTTGTTCTTTATGGCTGAGTAGAATTCCATTGTGTGTATATACCATAATTTTGTGATCCATTCATCTGTTGATGGACACCTTAGGCTGGTTCCATAATTTGGCTATTATGATTTGTGCAGCTATAAACATAGATATGCATGGGTTACTATGATGGTCTGATTTCAGTTCCTTTGGGTAGACACCTAGGAGTGGTATAGCTGGGGCACATGGCATATTTTTAAATTTAACTTTTTTTCATATGTTTTTATTGGTGCACTGCAGTCCCACATCATAATGTAGTTCAGAGTGATAGTAACATATATGCACATAGCACTTGGTGAGCTTCTCCCAACTCCCTCCCCACTTCCTCCCCTTACCCATACATGATATTAAAATTGGCTTTGGTATTCTCATATGTGCATATAACATCAATGGAAACCAATGGACATGTTTCCTTTATTAATTCTCCCTCCCCCAACACTACCCTCCTCTAGACCACCTACCTCATTTACCCTTGTTTGTTAAATAGCATCTTGTTTAATTTCTATGAATTTGTGAGTTTCATGAAATTCTTACTGCTATTGTTTTCTAGTTTTATACCATTAGAAAAGACACTTGATAAGATTTAGGTTTCTTGAAATTGCTAAAACTTGTATTGTGACCTGGTATATCCTCTGTGTTCCTTCCATATGCATTTGAGAAATACATATATTCTGTTTTTCATGGATGGAATGCTTTGCTTATGTCTTTTAGATACATTCGTCATAAAGTACTACTTAAGACCTGTGTTTCCTAATTAATTTTCTGCCTGAATGATCTGTACAGTATTGAGAGTGGAATATATTAAAGTTCCTTGCATCATCGTACTTCAGTCTACCTCTCCCTTCAGATCTTTTAATATTTGCTGTTGATATCTAGGTACTGTTGGGTACAAGTATACATTTATAATTGCTATATCCTTGTGATGAGTGAATCTCTTTATCATGGTACAATGTCCTTCTTTAGCTCTTTTTACACTTTTTACTTAAGATCTATTTTGTCTGATATAAACATTGCTATCTTTGCTTGCTTTCTTTAGTTTTTTCATTTGTGTATAACTTTTCATTTGGTTTTTTCATTTGGTATAACTTTTTCTTACCTAAAGTGTCAGTCTGTGTATGTCCTTAAAAGTAAAGTCAGTCTCTTGTCAGAAAACAGCATATCTGTGTCATTCTTGGGCAGCAGATATTAGGTACTACAACATTTTTAAAAGATTTCTGTGTTCCCCTGAAAATGTTTCTTTAAGCTTCAAGGAAGGGAATACCCTCTGACTTTTCACAGTGTGGACATAGTTATAGGATAAGGAACTAGCCATAATCTAATAAACCCACTTCAGTTTACTAATGCTAATAAGCATTTGGTAAACTTTTGATATCATGAACAAAGAAAATTAGCCAACTCAATTTTATTCAAAGTAGGCTACATATGCTTAATTCCAAATTTTAATCATCCCAACAAGCAAAACTGTTAGAGCAACTCCTGGCCTTGGGAGCTAACTCATTAATTCAGAATCTATGCTCAGCACAACTGTTTCAGTTAATTTGATCTGATGCCAATTTTCATTCTTGCCTAGATCCAACACTCGACATTTGGAAACATTACATCTGCCTTTATTGTAGGTGTTATGTGGGGGCTTTTGTGGTTAGAGGTTCTCATTAGTTTTTTGTGGTCTGGTTTTATAAATGGATTTGAGAAGTTTAAAACGCTTTGCCAGTGCTGCTGTATATTTCCCCAAACCTTAATTTTGAAACAAGTGATTTATTCAAAGATAATTAATTTATTACTAAATGCAAATTGTTGCCTTTTGAATGATATCATATTTAATGTCATATGTGTATATATCATAAAAATGATGACTAATAATGATAATTAAAATTAGCCTAATTTCTCAGCTTGTTTTAGTCATTACAAAAGAACAGGAATGCAAATCAAAAGAGATGAAAAGAGAATTGTTTACTTATTCATTTTAGTGTATGCAAATATAAATATCAACAGTGAATATTATCTTGCAGCAAGAAAAACAGAAACCCTAACAAGTTCTACTATAGGAAATAACATTAATTGTGAAGATATATTATGTTTTTATATTAACTAAATATGCACATTTAACTCTAATAAGGAGACTGGGGCTTGTGTTTGTTGTATCTAGAGGAATTACATGTCAAATAAAATATGACACTTCTCCCTCAGAATCATTTGGGGCTTGGTTGGAGCATGGAGACTAGGAGAAAAAAAGCCCTCTCTAGCAATGATCCCCTTAGGGCAACTCTGCCAAGTGGCTTCTGAACTACTAGGTTTTTGTGTTTTTTTTTTCCATTTCTGACTTTCCAGTTTTTCACAGCTCTAGACTTTGTTCTAAGGAGCTCTCAGCTCTCATAAAAGTAGCAGTGTCTTGTGGACTGATAACAAGAAAAGGTAGCCCGTGAAGAGAGCATCTATTAATATAAAGGATTTATGCTGGCTTATTTTGACATTGATTTCAAAAAAGGGGGAAAGATTTTTCACTAAACATCTTTTTCGAACCTCTACATATTAAGCATGCTGAAATAATAGTTGAGTTTTTACCTAGTACATAAGTAATTTTCCTTTTAGTGTATTTCATTCACTTCAAGAACAAAAAGGAAAGGGAGGAGATAAAATAGAAAGCAAAATTCTCATAATGAGTTTGATTTGCAATTTAAATCAGAGGAAAGAATATGTACTAAATATTTTTATTTCCAATTTCATCTGTCTTTAAAATAACTAAAAGTCATTTTTCTTTCATGGTGTGTGTGTGTGTGTGTGTGTGTGTGTGTGTGTGTGTGTATTTTCTCTGAATGATTTTTTCCTATAGAAAGAAAAGTGAGCCGGGCGTGGTGGCGCACACTTGTAATACCAGCATTCCGGAGGCTGAGACCTGAGGATCCGGGTTTGTGGCCAGCCTCAGCTACCTAGTGAGGCACTCCGCAACTTAGTGAGACCCGGTTTCGAAATAAAGAGTAAAAAATAGGGCTGGGGGTGTAGCTCGAAGGTAGAACGCCCCTGAGTTCAATCCCCAGTACCGCCAAAAAAAAAAAAAAAAGAAAGAAAGAAAAGTGTTTTAGCTGGGCGTGGTGGTGCATGCTTGTAATGCCAGCATTTGGGAGGGTGAGACCGGAGGATCAAGGCTAGCCTCAGCTACCTAGTGAGGCACTCTGCAACTTAGTGAGATCCTGTTTCAAAATAAGGAATAAAAAATAGGGCTGGGGGTATAGCTCAGAAGTAGAGTGCCACTGAGTTCAATTCAATCCCCAGTACCACAAAAAAAAAAAAAAGTTTTTAATCTCTGGTGACATTTTCTAGTTTACTGAAATTTATTATTATTATTATTATTTAGTAGGAGACTTTAAGGATTGCTCCTATTTTGTAGCCAGGTAAGTGACAACTCTTTGGCAAAATGTATTCATTTATTCCAACTTTATTGTTCTTTAGGCCATAAGCTGCTTTGGTTGTCATGTATTTGCATAGTCTCATTTTCCATTATTTTTACCTCTGAAGAATAGTGTCATTATTAATGTCATTCAGTCTAGAATTGTACTTTCCCCAAAGGAGCAACTGAAATACCTATTTCTGTCACAATTCTTCTGTCCTTAAAGGTCAGCTCAACAATGTTCTCCTTCTTGAGTTTTTCCTAATTTTCTGAGTCAGAAATGCCTTCTCTGCCTTGTATAATACTGTAAAACATTGTAAGCCTTAAAAAAAATCTTTCTGTAATGACATTTGTCATCCAGGAAAAGTATATCCTGAGGCTTATACATCACCAAATAGTATAATTTATTTAACTATTTTTTCTCTTCCAAATATAATAGTTAAGAAAACTATACATTTTTTTCTTCTTGATCCACATTTGAGAATGATAAAATAATGATGGAAATGTCTACGACCTTGTTGGTGGTTAAGATTTCATAAGTATATATTTATTTCAAGTCTCATGTAGTTGAATACACCAAATATACAGAGTTTTACATGACAATAAGACCTCAATTTTTTAAAGACCTTTAAAGTAAGAATTGGAAGATGTAAGTATTGGTTAGAAATATTTAGTCTTGGCCACAAACATATCAAAATTATTTCAGGTAGTTTTTCTAATTTAATTTGTGGAAGTATGTAAGAAACCAACTTTGCAAAAATCAAGGAGAATCAGGTGGTCTTATGAACAGAAGAGTAATTTTATTAATCAACCATTTTTTAGCCTCCTGCTATGCATTCTTAGTCTTAAAGATAAAATTAAATGTTATCTTTGTTTCTTGTCTTAAAGATAACATTTACTTGGTGATTACTACATACCAAGCACTATTCTAAACTTTTAATACGTATTAGTCCATATAATCTCAAATTTATGAGGTAGGTTCTATTAGGATTCCCTTTTCAAGAGGAGGGAAAAGAGAGAGAGAGGGATTAGGTGATTTCCCCAGCTGCTGCAGCTGGTTCACATTGGTGGTGGGATATCAAGCCCTCCCCTTGGATGTATTGCTGAGTGCTTAGCCACTACATTCTACTCATGGTAGGCAGGACAGTGCCCTCTACTCATACACATACACACAAAGATATCCACTCTTTAATTCCCCCAAACTGTAATTAAGCTTACTGTAAATGGCAAAGGAAACTTTGCAGGCATGACTAAATCAAGGATTTTGAGATAAAGAGATTATCCTGGGGGATGTGGGTGGGCCTAAAGACCAGAGTCAGAGGAGAAATGACAAAACAGAGGTCCACAGAGGCCAAAGCGGAAAGGGGGCCAAGAGCCAAGGAATTCAGGTGGTTTATGGAGACTGGAAAGACAAATGAATTCTTACCCTATAGTTTCCAGAGGGAGCCAGGCCTGCCAAAACTTTAATTTTGCTCAGTGAACCTCATTTGGACTTCTGACCTCCAGAATTATAAGATAGTTTTGACCCACCGTGTTGATGGTAATTTGTTATAGTAACAATAAAAAATTTAATACAAGTTTCATAAAACTACTTTTTCTTTTGTTCAAATACCAACTGACTGTCTTTAGTATTGTTTTGCTGGTTCAGATTCAGGCCCACAAGACATGCTTGAAAACATTCAGAGGACAGAGAAAAAGCATCTGCATAATGGCATTGTGTTATTTATCTTTTTAAGAGGCAGAAATGTTGACCAGGTAATCTGAGAAACCTGTGTTACCCTGTAGATTTTTTCCTAAGGCCTGCACTGGGATCCCCAGTCTATTCAGTTAGGTATAAGAGTCTTATTTAATAGCCAGAGTGGCATGGAAAACAACTGGAGCATCACAGAATTCTCTCTATTGTAGTATTATTATTTTTTTTCTGTTAAACTATCTTTTGCAAGCAAAAATCTCTTTTCATCTTGTATCCACTGATTTTGATGTGTGCCGCTCTAAATATTACAGCATGTGTCCTGTGTCATCTGACAACTGTGCATTTCTGTGCTTCATTAGCTTCTGCATAAATAAGTTTACATAATAACAGGTGATTTTTAATTGTTGTGACAGTTTTGAACTTTATTCTAGTGAAATATAATGAATTTTGAAAGGCATTCTCTTTCCCCTTTGTCTAGCAGTTTCAGTCACAACTATTGTGTCAGACTACCTAGGTTTAAATACTACCTCCAAAGTGCTTGGGAAAATTGATTATGCTCTCCTTCTCTCAGCTTCCTTAACTCTGAAATATAGATAACAGTATGTACCATACAGAGTTATGTTAAAAAGGAAAGACCCTCGAAAGCAAAGAAGTTGATTTAACCGAAGGGGTTGGACGGGGGCGGGGGCACTAATATATATCAAGGTCACTCACTAAACTGAACTTGAGAGGGAGGGAGGACGAGGGAGTGGGGTGGGAATTTGGGGAAGGGGTCAAATGAGAGTTGTGAGCACATATATCGTTATCAATTTGTACCTAACAAAGATGTATGCTTACAATGTATGAATAAAAATTAAAAAAAGAAATGCTTTTGATGTCTATCAAAAGGTAAGAACTTAAAAAATATTAGCTACTATTAATACTAAACAAATTTAAGTCACTTTGGCAAGAGATGGGTCTTGTCGATTTATTTTGGGAAGAGATTGGCCTTTCTGAATTTACTCTCTTATATTGCAGACATTATATTCAGTATTTTCACTATGATTTTAGCATGGAACTCTATTTGCCTGCTATAGATTGTGTTCCTGCATATTTTAGGTACTCCTTATTATAAATATTAAAGGCAGTTAAAAAGGCACATAGATCCTCAATAAAATTGGGACACAAATGATGTCTGTTTAGTCCTCAAATGTCTGACTTGAAATCAAAGGTTAGACTGCAGAGTTCCATAGCTTAAGGAGCAATTCCTTTATAATGTTGTTTCTTCTCTTTCGTGAAATTTAAATATTGGACAACAGATGTCTTTGGTAAGTATTCCTTCAGTAATCACAAAAACTGGCCAAGTGTAGGGAGATCTCTATTATAACATCTTTTGCAAGACCCGGATTATCAACATGAAAATAGGGCCCTTTATGAGAGTATTCTCTGGAATAAAAGCTTCCTGATATTAAAATCTCAGGAACCAGCTGCTTTTCTTGAATGAGTTTTACCTCTGTCTCTTATTTTCATTTTTCTTTCAGGGGCATTTTTCAGTTCTAAATATTTCATTTTATTTTGCTCATTTTTTAATTCTTCATTTTTTTCTGAGTCTTTCTTTTTTTGCTGAGACTCTATTTTTAATTTGTTTTCAAGAATTATGATGATTAGTTGTCTGGTTATGACGTCATCTTTATGATGCCTTCTTTAAACTTGTCACCCATTTCCAACACTGGCATTTTTAGGTTTAACGTGTATTCATTGTCCTTTTTCGTTGGGTTTGGTTCTTCTTGGTTCTTGGTATAATGAGTGATTTTCAATTTAAATGTGGGCATTTTGTGTATCATCTTTTGAGTCCTTGAGATTTTTATTTAAAATTTTCACGTGTTTTCTTTGATGCTACTCTGGTCAGGGAAGAGTGGGGTGTGGCCTCTTTACTGTAGATGTGGGGAAGAGTGCAGGTCTCCTACTTGGCCACAATTGACCACTAGAGTGTCTTCATTATTTATGAAGAGGACAGAAGTTCTAGCTCTCTCCATTTGTCTTCCACTGACACCTCCTCCCTGGGAGGGGTAGAGCTGCCCAGTTACTTCAGCTCCCCTGGCCACCATGGCCCTTTTGTGACATCAAAACCATGCAGAGAGAGGAACATCAATTACTTCTGGATAGAAGTGGAGACACAGGTTCTCCACATGCTCTGCACTAACCCTGAGGTTGGAGGCTCTCATTACTTTCCAGCTACTCACTTGACCCTATGTGATGACTCCCTGGTGCAGGCAGGGAAGGGATGCAGTATGCTGGGGATATATGTTATATCCTGACCATGAGGAAAGTCTAGAATACCCACTTGAATTTTTTTTTTTTTTTTTTGTACTAAGGATTGAACCCAGGGACATTCTACCTCCAAGCTACAACCTCTGTCCTATTTTATTCTTTTATTTTATTTTTGCAGTACTGGGGATGGAACCCAAGGGATTCTAAAACCAAGCTACCCCCCAGCCCTATTTTTTATTCTTTATTTTTGAAATAGGGTCTCACTAAGTTGCAGAGGGCCTTGTGAAATAGCTGAGGTCAGCCTCGAACCTTCAATCCTCCTGTCTCAGCCTCCCAAGTACTGGGATTACAGGAATGTGCTACCACGCTCGACCCACTTGAGTTTTTATTAGCCATATATTTTTTCTGCATTTACAGTTGGAGTAGAACACAATTCACTGACTTTATAGGCTGTCCCTTCACTCCCCACCAGTCTCATTTTCTTTCCACCTTTCTCTAGTTCTGCTATATCATGTCTAACGTTTTTAGATGTACTTAGTACGAAAAATTAGATTCCATCACTCAGGAAGCAGAAATTCCAGTAGCTTTTAAATGTACAGATTTTTAGCTGCATAAGGATGTCTAGTCTTTGCCCTGAGCCAGGCGTGGTGGCACACACTTGTAATCCCAGCATTCCAGGAGGCTGAGACCGGAGGATCTGGGTTCACGGCCAGCCTCAGCTACCTAGTGAGGCACTCCACAACTTAGTGAGACCCTGTTTCAAAATAAAGAATAAAAAATAGGGCTGGGGGTGTAGCTCAGAGGTAGAATGCCCCTGAGTTCAATCCCCAGTACTGCAAAAAAAAAAAAAAAAAAAAATCTTGCCCTGTCTCCAAAGGTTACAAGGACCAAGAAACAAACATGGAAAATTAAGACTATTAACTATATTCTTTAGAACAGAGACAACTCTTTATTTACAGAAGGTCATATCAGTGAAGCTTAGTTCAAGTTGATCTCCAAAATCAAGACCATTAAACTCCAATCTATTTTGAAATATAATCATAAATGAGATATTACTATAATGTTTTGTATTCTATTATTCATTAAATCAATAGAATCTATAGCCTTTAATACTGTATGGTAGAACATGCACATACTATTACTCCCTTCGTATTTTACAAGTAATATTTCATCACAGCGCCCTAGGATTTGTATAGTTAAATTTATGCTTGTCTAAAATGAAGACGAAGGCTGTGGCACATGTTTGTAATTCAAGTACTTGAGAGGCTGAGATAGGAGAATTGCAGGTTGGAGAGTAGCTTTAGCAATTAGTGAGACCCTCAGCAACCTAGCAAGACCCTGTTTAAAAAAAAAAAAAAAAAAAAGAGGTAGGGCTGGGGCATAGTTCAGAGGTAGAATGCCCCTGGGTTCAATCTCCAGTACCACAATAAAATAAAATAGAAATGAATAAATAAATAAAATGAAGCTTAAAATACAGAAACAAAAGAAGAGTGAATAGACCCCTAGGCTCAAGATAGCAACCAGCAGGAAAATGATGAGGAGCTGGATGAAACCTGCAGATGTAAAATGAAAAAACAAACAACAAAAAAAACCAACAAACCAATACAAACAAACAAAACACTTCCTGTTTAGTTGATGATGCTTACTTTTTGACTTGTCAGTAGTTGATCATGACACCATTCCCTATGATTCAGTGACCATTAGTATGAGATTATACTTTCCAGCAGAGTAATCATTTGAATTAACCAGGGTCGCCTTTAAAGACAAGACTGATCAGGCCAATACTGATTAATAGGGAAAATCTATCACTAATGAATGCACAAAACTGTATGCCAGGAACTCAGACTAATTAGGTGACAAAGTGTCTCAGAGACTGCTTAACAACACTCAGAGGCAGCCACCCAACCCCTTTTCTTGAGGATCTACCTGAAGAATATACCATGAATCATAAAATGTTATGTAGAACCTCAAACTGTCAAAAGGAAACAACGGCTTAAAATCTACATTAATGGTTCTAAGCAAATGTAAGCAGAAACTCAGAGCAGTGTGTGTTGGCGCCCCTGGAAGCAGGGCCCTGGGAAATGGACATTTCTTCTTCGAGTAATACTCTGCTGGAGGATTACTGCAGCAGAGATTAAATTCTTACAGTTTTCCTAGTGAAAAAAGTGTGTTTTAAAAATCATTCATTTAATCTACTTTTAAAGAATGATGTTTCTTTCCTTTCCAAATTTATCCAAACATCAATTATATTTAGCAAATACAGTTAAAATGATGGAAGAAAATGGTTAACTTCTTTTCTTTGTTTTTGTAATACCCTCTCATTTTCTTGTATTAGATTAATTTTTATATATTCATCTTTCCAGCTTAAGCTTTGAAATTAATCCCTTCTTCCTGCAGAGAGAAAAGAGAAAAAAGAAAATCTCTGACAATTCTGGTGGCTTTTTTTTTAATTCCCCCTCATGTGGGAGACTTGATTGGAATTACTGTTGCGTTTGTAACCAAAATTTCAGCATTTGCCTCAATTTGCTGAATCAAATAATTGGTATAAGCCTTTGGGATGAGGGAAAAAGAAATGTCATTGATTTGCTAACAAATTGGAAAAATCAGTGAACATACGTTAAACAACAAAACTTTGACTTTTCTCCAACCAGGAAAAGAATGTCCCTTTCAAGAGCTAGCTCTGTGGGGTCACACAGTTGTGTTTACCAGAAAGATACTTTTCATGTCTGCATTGTCCTTGACATGATTTCCTTAGACTCATGGTCACCAATTCTTCATTCTCAGGCTGAATGCTTACTGAGAATACACTTCCTGAAGATTTGATATGTGTTAAAGATGCAATCTGGAAGAGGTTTCTTAAGTTTATTAGCTAATTTGCATATGCAAGAGTGTTTTCATTTGGGTGGCAGAAACCTTATGTGAATTACCAGACAATAAACCAATCATGCTCCCTATAGTGGATAGTACAAATAAGCATTGTCTATGGTCCTTAATAGTATTACTAATCTCATCATCACTACAATGGAAATCACTGCATAGACTGAGCACAAGATACAGTTTTATGAATGGAGTGAGTCTACAGCCTGACAATATTTTCATTACCTTCTTTTAAAAATATTGACTTCAAGAGTTTATATATGGGTGTATTTTCCTAGTTGAAGCTAAAATGTCAAATATATAAATTACTGAAGAGATTTGGAGTAAATGCTAAAAAGAATTAAAAGCAAAGTGAGAACAGTTATGACTAAATGAAATATGTACAGGAAAAGTAGCAAGAGACACTGTGTGGAAACAGAAAACTTCATGGAGTAAGAAAGCTCTGTGCTTAAATTTGATTAAAAAATTAAGAAGATGAATAAAGTTGTATAGTGAATAATCTGTGATCTTTTGAATATGAACCTGTATACTTGATATTTACAAATGATCATTCTTTTCATAATATGTGGGGGAAGTAAAATTGATCTTGGTTCTTCAAATGAATGCATTTAAAGATAAGACAATTTGCATTTCATGTAAAATATTGAGACTTTTTAGTATTTGTTCATTTCTTTAATTGGCAATAATTACCATGTTTTATGTATTTCTCCTGCTTTTAAAAAACACTTAATATTTTTAGATTAAGTAGGACAATTGCTTGTTGACATGTTCAGTAAGCTTATGGTAACTTCATTGTTGATTTCCAATGAAGATAGGCATTTATCCTTCTCCAAGATTGCATAAAGAAATAACAAAACCACGTTTCCATTTCCATAGCTAACCATGTAACCTAACATTCTCTTGCATTTAAATAAGGGACAGAGTTCAGTCTTGTTTTTGTTTATGTTTTCTTCTTCCTTTATCTCCCTAAAACACAAAATATAAGTTACTCTTGGTCAGGAGGAGGGGTGATTTTCTCTTTGTTCTTGACAGAGCATGGTTTGATGAAACAAGGATTTGCCACATCTGATTCAAAAGAAATATCGTGTCATACCACTTTATACCTTGCTCCAGGGTTCACAGTTTATACAACAAAGCAGAGATTTTCCTACCAGCAATGTGCTACATTATTGAAAATATTTCAGATGTAAAATTTTGAGAGACATGTCCTCACTACTATCTTTACAGAGTTTTATTTTCTTCCATCTTTTTCTGCTTTTTTATCCAGTAGGCAATTTATGTTAATAAAGTTGAATGTTTTGTAAAGTTATTCTAATATACATACATGTTTCAATAAAAGAGAAAATACAAAATAGATCAGTGACATATATAAAATGATTATAATATGACAAATATTTAGGTTAAAAAGCATTTTAAAAATATAACATTCCTTATTGAATATATGTAAAAGGGAACTTAATAGCATTTTTTCTAAGTCCACTAATTCATATAGCTAAATATGTAATACATATCTAAATATGTAATCTATCCAAGGCAGATGATTATCCAAATTTTTACAGCTGTATGAAATTAAATCTTAATCATTAAATTTTGCTGCTTCCAGAGTCCTCAAATTTATTGATTGTTTGGAGGAAATTTGAATATATATTTGATTTTTGTAGGAGAAATTATCTTAAATTTTCAGTGATTTTTCTTCTACGTAGTGTGAGCAGTAATTTTTTACCTCTTATTTTTTGACCATTAATCTATTTCAATTTCCCTTCTTAAAAAATTATTTATTTATCTGTTTGGTAATTTTAGTTTTGAGTCTTCTGAAAGTATCTTGTCTCTCTTTACAGGGCTTTAATGTGTGAATTTTAGTGGAGAATGAATTTTAGGTATTTTCTGAAAGCATGATTCATAAAAGCTAAAATAATAAAATAAGGTTCATCAAATAAAGAATTTTGTGTTTTAAAAGAAACCAGTAGAGGCCGGCGTGGTGGCGCATGCTTATAATCCCAGCATTTGAGAGGCTGAAACCAGAGGATCCGGGTTCACCACCAGCCTCAGCTACCTAGCTAGTGAGGCATTCCGCAACTTAGTGAGACCCTGTTTCAAAATAAAGAATAAAAAATAGGGCTGGGGGTGTAGTTCGAAGGTAGAATGCCCCTGAGTTCAATCCCCAGTAAGACACACACACACACAGAAAAGAAAGAAACCAGTAGAAAGAGACCCACAGAATGAGAGAAGATACTTGTAAATAATACAAAAGTAAAGAATATAGTAACAAATTATAACTTTTAATCACACAAAAAATAAAAAAGTCAACTGGACAGAATATTTGTACAGACATGTAATAAAGAAGATATGTGAATGCTTATTGTTGCATGGAAAGGTTCTCATCATTGTTAATCCTTAGGGGAATGTAAATTTTTATACCAAAAATAAATACACACTGAGTTCTAGTAGAAGCTATATGATAAAAGAAAATACTGACTTTTTGTAAGGATGTAAATAAACAACCTATTATACATTGCTTACAGAAATACAGTACATTTCAGACACTGGAAAATACTGTGATGAATTTGTAAAAAATTGACTATATGAAACCATGACCTAAAAGACAAAAAAAAAGCATAGATACACACACACACAAAAATCTACTTGATGGTCATGAAAATATTATATGTAATAGTCAAAACCTGGGGAAAATGCACTGTTTCATCTGGATCTATGGATGCAACCATAATACGGTACATCTGTAGAAAGGAATACTATACAGATTAACTAGAGAGAAAACTACTTTAGAAATACATATGCTTAAGGTGACTGTCATTCAGTGTGGCCAAATTGATATCTACAGAAAAACAGAATTAACAAATGCAGAAAACTCAACCACATTGTTCATGCCCACAGAAAGACAGTATGAAATATCAATAATATTTCAAAATCCATTGAAATAAGTTGAAACCATACTGATTAAATTAGATTTAAAATGATATTATCAGACCCTAAAATTTATAGTTTAAAATTTTGGAATAATCTATGTGTAAAAAATAATCACAGTGGAAATTAGTGAATATTCAAAACTATAAGAAAAATGAAAAAATGAATGTGAAAGTGTTTATTTTTTCAATATGTTTGAGAAGTATTAAATTCTTGGTAGATAACTTCCAGAAAGTCTTTGTGAGTGCAAATTTTCAACATCAGTGAATAGGAATTCCTAGAATAGATATTATTACTGTAGATCCTATAGATTTTTAAAGGTTGTTAAAAAATTTCATACACAATTTTAGGACAGGATGACGATAAATTAAAATAACTTAAGTGCAAATAATATATTGTTTAAAGTAGGTGCAAATAAATATTGTTTAAAGAAATACCATGAAAAAGTCATCCAAGATGAAACAGGAAATACAAATACTCCTATATTGGCTTCATTGTCAACAATTTTTCTACAAAGAAAGCCCAACCTTAGATTATATTATTGATGAATTCTGTACAACTACCCTCACCATGTAAAATAAATATTTCTCAATATCAACTAGTCCAGAACACAGAGATGAAAACTATGCTTTTTTTAAAGGTAATTTTAAAAAACTACATTAGCAGATATTAGCACTTTTAAAGCAATGGAGGAAAGAAATCAATGAACTTGAAGATAAGTCTACAGAAATTTTTTAGATTGAAAAAAACAAAAGAAATAGAAAAAAAAAAAAACTAAACATGAGAGAACACTGAGGAACTATAGGACAATATCTAAAAAGTAATTCATGTGTAATGGAACTACCAAAGAAGTAATAATAGCCAATAATCAGGCAAAATTAATGACATAATGAATTCACAGACCTGGAAGTTCAGGTCATAAAATTATACTAAATGATATACACACATACACACACACACACACACACACACACACACACACGTGCGCGCGCACGCACACACTCACACACACATAGGAACATTATATGCAAATTGAAGAAAAATAGAAAATCTGGAAGGAAAGTGCTAAGAGGGGTGCACCAAACTTTAAGAAAAAGTAGGACAAGAATGACAACAAACTTCCATCCTGAAATGATGCAAACAAAAAGATGGTAGAGTTAAATCTTCAAAATGTTGAAAGAAAAAGCAAATCTTACTAATGTTGAGTTCTTTATACACAAAAGTATCCTTTAAATTGAAGGTGAAAGCCAGGCATGGTGGCGCTTGCCTATAATCCCAGTATCTTGGAGGCTGAGTCAGGAGGATCAATTTAGGAGGCTCACAGCAATTAATGAGACTGTTTTCAAAAAGAAAAGAAAATAGAGTTGGGGGTGTAGCTTGGTAGAATTCTCTTGGGTTAAATACCCAGAACCACAGATACATACACACACACACACACACACACACACACACACATGCACACAGAATAAAAATTAAAAATATAAAGGAGAAATTATGTCATTCTTAAACCAAAACTGAGGACTTTCACTGATAACAGACCCATCATTCAAGAAATATGAAAAAGTCTTGAGGAAGGAGGAAACTGATAGGTCCGAATATTGGATCTACACTTAAAAAGAAAGAGTATCAAAGAAGAAATAATTAAAATTAAAGTAAAATCTTGTATTTTTCATTAATTGTTTTGTCAGGAAGTAGTTTATTTAAAACAATTAATAATAATATATTTGATGATTAGACAATATGGATAAGTAAAGTGAAAACAATATCACAAATGACAGATGGGGGAATGGTGAACATTGGTGCAAGACATCCCCACTACATGTAGACTATCAGGTTACTTCAAGGAGTACTAACATTATAAGAATAAGTATATATTCCACTTATCTACCAAAAATGTAAAAACCTAACCTAAGGATAACTGATATTCTAAATATAATGGAATGAAAAGAAACTATTAAAACCAGAAATGGTAGAAAAGAGATATAAAAACAACAAACAACAAATATATCCATACTTGCTTAATAATATATTATTGAAAGTTTATTTTCAAAGATTAATAATAAAATTACCGTAAGAATCTATAATAAAAGTTATAAGTAGGGTATGTCTCTCTCTCTTCTCATCCCTCTCTCAAAATATTTTATTAAGCCACTATCAAAATAAGAGTTAATGGAAAACAAGCCCTGAAATACTATGAGTCATTTTGATAACTGAGATAGCTATGAAGAGACTAACATTCAGGCAGTTTATCCAGTGTAGATACTCTGAATGAAGAGATAATTCTCATCTCAGGAGGGACAGTGCCGCTTTGAACATAGAGCAATTTAAAATGTGTGTTTATTTCTGGAGTTTTCCATTTAATAATTTCTGACTGTAGTTGATCATGGATGTCTATCATAGAAAATTAAGCCACTTGTAAGTGGAGACTGTACTAAATATATATGATGTTAGCTTAAGTTTGGCCTAAAGTTGCCTTCATATTTTGTCCCTATGTAGCAAATAGCAATCCAATATATAAACAAACTGTAACTTTAGAGTACATTCTCATATCATATAGCCTGAGTCCCAGCCCATCACAGCAGGCAAGACCCAATCAACCTCAAACTGCCACTGGTCATAATTTGTCCATATGAGACAAAAACTTCATTACACCATGCCCAAACACTGCAAGCATCCAGCTATAAGCAATCAAACTATTTCTGTATTTCACTTCCTTTCTGTCTTCCCTTGTTGCTGAGTAGAGATCACTGAACCCTTCTCTAGTGGTTCTAATAGATGCCCAATACACAGATCATTGCTCAAATAATCTTTGCTAAATTTAATTTGTCTAAAGTGTTTCTTCTAACAGTAGTACTAATGTACAGACATAAAACTACAGCTGCTTCCAAGGCAGAGACATTGACATAATCAGCTCTGAAAGTGTCTTCAGTTGTCTAGTCTCCTTCTAATGCCTCTATTTCACAAACCAATAGGAAGGACTGGCAAAAATAAGAAATGTGATTTATAGGTTCCCTGCTTCCATATAATTAAGCAAACTTAAAAGGGGAAGAAAGTTTCTAGTTGAGACAGCAAATTAAAATGTATACATGTGTGCTTGCGCGTGCACGCGCACACACACACACACACACATACACACACACAGACATACCATTATCTGAGTTGTGTTTTGGCTGAGAAAACACCAAGAGATTAATTCAATAAAAAATCAAACACAAAAATTTCTTAAAGTATGGAAAGGTAGGAACATGTGTGAGGAATTACCTTCACTAATGGGCTTTAAATGATCTTTAAATATTTCAGATCTCTGGGGTTTTTGGTCAGTGATCTCTGATATGTGCCATATATTTCTACTGCTAGAATACTAAAAATTAAAACATGAGAAATTTCAGTAGGATTGAGTTTATTTTCTAAAATTTTCAATTTTGCTATTAACTCACAGGTGCAGTTTGAACATTCCCCTCTTCTTTCACACTTGGATTTTCAACACCCGAATCTCCAACATTTTGCTTTCTTTTCAGAGTTGAAGCTTTTTGAACACTTTGACTTTTCAGAGTGGAAGTTCTGGAAGTTCCTTATTAACAGTTGAAAGTGAAACACTTTTCTATGTGCTTTTCTCTGGAGGTGATGTTTCAACATTTTGCTCCTCTGTCCCAGGTAAATTTCCAACCTTTTGCTCATTTATCACAGGTGAAGTTTTAAATTTTTTATTTTGTCTTTCTGTGGTTTTAATTGCCACATACCAAATTAGGAGAAACAAAAAGCCATAGATATTAATAGCAAGCATCAATAGGATATGGTAAAACAATAATAAGAACTTTGAGCCAGGGGGTGGGCCACTGTCAACACTACCTCCTTTGCCCCACTTCTGACAGTTGGGTGGGTCCCAGCCAAGGTCACAGTGGCAGTGGTGTTTATTGTTACAGATCCCTCTCTTATTGCAGGCGTTAGGCAAACAGGCGTCTTCCCAAAGCAGCGTAGGGACACACTTTCTGTCAAGACACATATGTTGGGGGCCACACTGTACCATCTTTCACTTCGCCAATATCAGGGTTTGTCATCCCAAAATGGTAGTCTGTGCCCCAGCAGGTAACATTATTGAACTGAGCTCAATGAACAGTTGTATGGTTTTCCAATAAAGGAAGTTCATTCACATTCTCACACTGAACTCGCCCACATAGAACATCCGAGATATTACATCTTTCATAGGTATTATTTTTTATGCCACAGTGACCAAAACGGTCACCTCGGGTGTTCATCTCCAAGTAGCAAATCTCATCTGCATTAATGGCTTCTGGGCCAAAAATGAGCTTACATTGTTCCTCACGGTGATTGCATCTATTCTCATAGCAGAAGCCATTGTTCCGGCAAGGGAGCCCATCCTCCATGTAAAAATTGTCTGGACACTTAGAGGATCTGCCATTGCACCACTCTGGAAGATCACACTCTTATCCTTTGTTCTACACACAGTGCCTGATGGCAGCAACTGGCAGTCATTGCAACAAAGGCCAGAAGCACACTCAGCTCCAGGGACCAGAGTGCAATTATCTAAACAGCATGGATTTTCTGCACACATTTTTGTGGAGCCGCAATCACACTCCTCTTCTTCTACCATGCCATTCCCACAGTGCTTCTTTGTGAAGATGTGCTCAGGATTTGGTATATTTCGCATACAAGTACTGTGGCCAATGGCTTCAAAGAACCCAGCATAACTGCAGTTGCTGAAAGCCTCTGCAGCCTCAACATCTTCGTTCATGATGTATATGTTTCTGCCACATACACAAGTGTCATCATCATCTGGCATCCACAAGTTGTGACCGAGCTCATGTGCGATCCCCGATGCTAATGGAAAAAGCTCCTTATGTAAAATGCACTCCAATGCACAGTTTTTATTTGTATCACACACTCCTCTATAATGAGATGTGAAAGGACTGTCATTAGAAAATCTTTGTTTTATGATGATGTGTGCAACATCATGACTCACACGGGCATTAAAACTGGTTTTCTTCCAATTGCAAAATCCAAACATCATCCCACGTGTGTTGGTTGCTCTGTAGGGGTTTCCCTGGTTCCAGACCTCAAGTCCAGTGAGAACCACATTAAGACCCATTATGTCATATAAGGTGTCTACTAAATTGATTGCCAAGATGATTTCTAGCTCCACGTATGAGATATTACCTGCAAGAAAAATAAATCGTCCATGATCTACAACGATTGCCAGTTCAAGATACAATTGGTGGACCCATATGCCCTCCAGGGAACTTTGCATCAGCATGGGATTAACATTCTCTTGAGATGTCAATTGCTGTGCTATTTGTTCTCCTATTACCCCACATTTGATGGGCTGGGATTGGATCTCCATAATGTTCTTATATATTAGCTGTTCAAATGTGGCAGAGAGAGTTTTGGGCTTGATTTCCTAAGCACTGCCATTTGTCTGTAGCATTCCTCGCAAGCCACCAAAACAAGTGCTGAGAGTCACCAGGGACTCTGGGTCCCCTTCCACAAAGCCATGATAGTGGCAGTCATTCTGGACAAAAGGCTGGTCCTCAATTAGAGCACCCTGGTCAGTGTAGATGAACACAGAGAGGTCTCTGGACACCAAGAGCTTCTTGGCCTTCATGTGGATAAAGTGTCTCTGGCCCCCAAAGTGCAGGCTGTAGGAGAGCCAGCCTGGAGTCCTCATGCCCCTACTGGTTAGCCTGGAGGGTATCACCACTTATGGGGGGCTGTGGTAATGGGAGTGTCCAGTCAGGGGCCATCTAGAAAGGAACAGAGACACCAATAGCCAGAATCGAAGGAGAACGATCTTCACATGTACCAGGGCCTGGGCCACAGCCATCAGGAAGTGAAGGGTGAGAGCAAAGGAGGGGCGGGCAGGCGGCACAGCTGGTCTCTCTCCTCCCTTTGAGCTGGTTCCATGTAGCACTGTTGTTTAAGAGTCTGTCTTCTGGCAGAGTCAATCCATCAGAGCAACAACTGAAAGTAAGAACACAAAGAAGGGCAGACAAGGTTTTGGTATGAGTTGGCCAGGGTGGAGGAGAAAGAGCAGAATATGCATTAAAATGAGAGTGTTTGTCTGGGTATCTACCCAAAAGAATGAAAATCAAACTACCAGACTAATGCATGTGTATCTATGTTTATAGCTGCACAATTTACACAATTGCCAAGCTATGAAACCGGCCGAGATGTCCATCAACAGATAAATGGATTACAAAACTATGGGATATGTACACAATGGAATTTTACTCAGCCATATAGAAGAAGAAAATAATGTCATTTACAGGGAAATGGATGGAATTGGAAAACATTATGTTAAGTGACATTAGTCAGTCTCAAAAAGTAAAAAATCAGACACTCTTCTGCTGTCCCTAATATGTGAAAGTTAGGGAGAAAGTGGGCCATAGGAGAGACTCTAGATGAAGAAGGAGAAACCTTAGATAAGCAAAGAAGGTGACCTAACTGAAGGTGATAGGAGGGTGAGGAGAGGGGAACAACTTAATGCACATGACATATGCACAAACATATCAGTCAATCACTAAACCAAACATGAGAAGGAGGGAGGGGGAACAGAATTGGGGAAGGGTTAAATGAGTGCTGTGTGCATGTATGCCTCTACCAGTTTGTGCCTCATTAAGATGTATGATTACAATGCACCAATAAAAAAAATTAATACTAACAAAAAATGAGTGTTTGGCTAAAGGCATGACTCAGGATAGTGCACTGAATTTATTCTTTAATATTTCTCAGACAGAGTTAGATTCTGGTGTGCAGAAAAAAAAAAAGCAATTTGCCACAGATTGATAGTTACTGAACCCATATGGAGGCCAGTGGATTCATAGACAGTTGTCTAAAAATGTTTGTATGTGGACATTTCCACAGTAAGTATTTAAAACAAACAAAAAAACTCAATAGAAAGATAAACATGTATCTTTTTTTGATGAGGGGATCTTGATTTTTACACAATGACTTGGAAAAATGTCATTCATTCTTTACTTCTATTTCAAATGATCTGTTACTTGGTCACATTAATCAGAAGAAATATAAAATATAAAAAGTGCTCACACATGTTACTTTTTTCTCATGGTTCTTAGAATGTAAAAGATCAACAAATCACTATTTGTCCTATCTTCATCTAATCCTGTTAAACCACAAAGAATCAAATTATCACTTCTACTTAAAAAATACCAGTATTCTCTGAAACATACCTTAGTTCAAAAAAAAAAAAAAAAAAACAAACAAACAAAACAAAACTGAATAGCAGAATTGAAGGAAGGAATACTTAGGGTTGATATATAGATTATATTCAAAGATGTTTATATTTGATTCTGTCTTAGGAAAGAAAATATTTTTCAAAGCCTCTGTACAGATTAAATGGAAAGAAAGTGAAACTGACTGGGAAAGAAACAGTTGGATATGAGAGAATGCTAAAGGCAAATTAAAAAAAAAAAAAAAAAAAGCCTCCATAAGTGAAAAGGGAGCTATTGAATCTCTAAAGAAGGAAAGAAAGTTTGAAGAATGTGATATTGTTGTTTCAGGGAAAACTCCCTATAGTTTAGGGTTGTAGTCTAACTCTTGGAATAAAAATTCAAATATGTTTGTTTTATAAATAAAAGCACGGTACACACATACATATGCATATACCAATAAATTCAGAATATGCACAAATGCCAATAAATTCAGTAATAAAATGTGAAAATGAAAAATCTGATCCTAACACAGTTTTGATTGGGAATTCTGACTTGTTGCTTTGTTCTTGAATAAAACATTTATAAATCCACATTCCATGCAGACACTGTGCTGTCCACTGAGGAAAACATAAGTAAATGATACAGACCTAAATAAGTTAATGGTCTGGAATATGCATTTAGGCAGTGTTTGAGGCAAAGATGCACATTACAAAGCTGTAAAATGTATTATTAGTTCTCTAAGATACTTATTTTTATAGCTAGTGATAATATTCATGGATTTCATTGAATCCGTAAATTAATGAGATTATTACAGTAAGAAGACTAAGAATTGCTAACTCAATTGAAAGTAACCTTAAAAAGAAGAGTGAAATATATGACAGATCTAAAAGACATGAAAGAAATACCATATTCCACAGTAGGTGATATAAAATAAAAGTTGTCAGATGCTGTACCTATTACCTCCTAGACCCTATACCCACTTCTCCTTAACTTTTCTTTTATCTTGATTCTAAGTCATTGTTGACATTTACATTTGAATATACTAAAAATGAATAAGTAAACAGTTCTCTTTTTATTTCTTTTTATTTGCATTCTCATTCTTTTGAATTACTAAAGCAAGCTAAGAAATCAGGCTAATCTTTCTGTCATTTTTGGAGTCTTCCTTTCATGGAAAATAGCAAGTCTCTCTTCTCCTTAACATTTATGGAGGCTCCTTATTTCCTCTTAATGTTATAGAAACTTTTATCCATGTGAAACTCAGAGGGCAGGCTTTCCATTTCCAGAACCCCCATACTCCACATATATGAGATGTTCAGTAATAATTTGCTTTGGTTACCAAAACCACTTCCAAAACACCAAACAGGCAACCATCTCAGAGCAACACTAGCACCCTTCTTCCCTATTTGTAAACAATGTCCCAAGTATTGCTGCAAAAATAACTAAGAATTTGATGGTTGATTTACACTGTCTTCTCCGGAGTCTTATCTATACTCTCAATATTCACTAAGCAAACAGAAGACCCACACAACACCCAGTTTGTGTTTTATTCACTTTTATGACTCATCTTCAACCATGTATGTGTGTGTATGTGTATTTATGTATGTGCATATTCATATATATTATATATAAATATATATGCACATATATGTGTGTATATGTATGTATGTACATATTCGTATATATATGAATATATGCACATATGTATGTGTGTTTGTGTGTGAGTGTGTGTGTGTGTGTGTGTGTGTGTGTGTGTATGTATAGTTCCTGAAGGCTGACCCGGGGTCCTTCTAAATTCAAACTTCACTCTAATATCTATTTTATTTTTTATTTTGGAATAGGATCTAGCTAAGGTTCTGAGGCTGGCCTTGAACCTGCAATCCTCCTGTTTCAGCCTCCCAAGTGCTAGGATCATAGGCACTGTCACCACGCCCATTTTCATTTTCAACCATATTTTGACATCAGCCAATGTCTGTGATCTGCATTGTATTAGGATCCTTGAACATCCTTAACTTACATAGTAAAACATGAATCACAATTTTTATTTCTAATTGAAACTTACTCTTCACATTTCTGAAGGACTCAAATAACTTTTCTTTTCTGTATTTCCCCACTTTCTGAGTTCCCATAATTGTGCCTGTCATAGTTATAGTTAGTTCAACTGCTGTTGACCAAAATCTTCAATCCAGTGTAGATTAATGCTTATGCCTGGTTTTGTTCCTCCTTCAACAGGTAGCCAACACTGCGAGAAATTAATCAGTCTACTAAGCAGGATGATGAAAGATTTAAAGGGTAGAAACAAAATTAGGTTAGGATAGCTTCAGACTAAAGGACTAAATAACATTGATTTTAAATGTCCCTATGTTTTTATCTTATTCTATTTATAATTTTGTTAGTGCAATATAATTATGCAACATAGTGAGATTCAAAGTGATACATTCATATATATACACACATTATCTCTTGGTTTCTTTCTGCACCCCATGCTGTAATCCCTCTCCTGCCTCCCTGTACATGCTAATGAGGTTGGTAGTGATACCTTTATATGTGAACATGATATTATTTGGTCTATTTCTTTCATCAAGCCTCCCATTTCCCCTTTCCGTACCTCCCCTGATCCCCTTTCACTATTCTGCTGGTCTTAATATTACAAAGTCTCCTTTCTTTCCTGTTTGTTCTCTAGCTTCCATATATGATAGAAAACATACCACCTTGACTTTCTATGATTGGCTGATCTCAGCATTATGTTTTCTAGTTACATCCATTTTTTTCTACAGATGACATGGTTTTGTTTCTTTATGGCTAAGTTAAACTCCACTGTGTGTATATGCCATATTTTCTTTATCCATTCATCTGTTGGCAGGCACCTGGGTTGATGCCATGTTTAGCTATTGTGAATTGTGTTGCTATAAATATGAGTACGTATGTATCACTATAATCGGACTTTAAATATTTTGGAAAGATACTAAGGAGTACCACATCTGGATCATATGGTGTCTCTATTCCTAATCTTTTGAGGAAACTCCATGCTGATTTTCATAGTGGTTGTATTAATCTACGATCCCATCAAGAGTATATAAGCATTCCTATTTCTCCACATCCTCACCTTTCCTCTGTGTTTGCAGATGGTGTCAAGGGATTCTTCTTAGGCTGAACATCATCTTCATTGTTAAAGTTACACAATGCCGTGATTGCTTGGGCAAAATAATCAAGTAAAATTAAGGGGAGTCTCACTTCACAAAATGCCAAGAGTCCAAAATAGGAGTTGAGATCATGAGAAGAAATCCTTGAGCAATGCCTCTAATATGTGAATAGAATGCTATTATAATGATCTGCTCTCTATTTTTCTCGTGATAATATATTTGGTAATTATTAAGGAAAGTAGATTTCTGTTGTGATGGGAAAGGATTACTTATTTACAAATAGCCCTGCTGAGAATGAACATTATGAATGTGTCACAAGGAAGTAACCAAGGGTAAACCTGTAAATTATTGAAGCTAGACTATCTTTGCACACATTACATCATTTTATACAATGGCTCTAGAGATATTTCTTGAGAGAATATAACATTTTAAGTAATTTGTGCAGAGTGCCATAATACTACAGGGATTTAAAAATAGATGGCTGTACTTCATCTTTGAGAAATGCTGCTTCTTTCTCCATGGTTTTCATCCCATTCGTTAATTATCACTGTCCTTCTTATTCATTTATAGCCTAAATCAATGTTTTTCAAACTATGAGTAACAACATGAATCGAATAAAAGGAGTATAAAATAATGTAATAAAGTGCATATGTCTTCCTAAGGATTTGAATACTTTTAAAAAGTAATGCTGTGTGTGTATTTGTGCATCTTTCTTCATATCTAAATATTTGTGCTTCTCTCCTCTAGAACTAAACACCTTAGTGACTTACCAAGAGATGAATTGTTGGATCCCATGTTTTTTTTGTTATATCCTTCTGCATGAATCATTTTCAACACCCATCTATATGGCTAAATATTTTTATTTGAGAACACACATGACAAAGTGTTCAATTATCTTTCATTTATGTTCTAGAATTAGCTGCTTAGCAACAAGTGTCTGGAAGTTCTGAAGAACAAGACAATTATGTTTCTTTCCCACTCTAAATAATATGAATAAATCTGATTTCCTTATCTCATTCAATGTTAGCAATTCCTAAATATGAATAAAATTGATTTTCTTACCCTGATTTATATTTTCCCTTCGTACACTATAATCATATTATTTCTGATTTTTTCATAATTTTTCCCTGATCTCTGATTTTTTCCTAAACACAGTATATAACATTTAAAACATATCAAATTCCAGAAAGTTTCCACTCCATCTATAACATTTTCTATGGGAAGCAGACAATCATTTGTATCATCCTTTTTAAGGTCACTAAATAACATAGGGATATTTCATGTTTGCACATAAACATACTTTACATATTGCAGAGCTCTTTTTTCAGTAAGTAAAGGCAACAACAGAAGTTAAAAGAGAGATAAATAGTGCAAGAAATAATTTCATAGATAAATTAACAAGCTGGTAGTTTAAAATGCCCATCTAGTGAACCAAGTGTAGTAGTGCACACCTGTAATCCCAGTATTTGGCAAGCTGAGACAAGAGGGTCATAGGTTCAAGACCAGTCTAGGCAATTTAGAGAAAACTCATTTCAAAAATAAATAAATAAATAAGTAAAAGAGAGCTGAGGGTGGAGATCAGAGATAGAATGCCTCTGGGTTCAATCTCCAGTAACTAACACACACACACACACACACACACACACACACACACACACACACGCCCATTTAGAATGACAGCATTAAGCAAGTTGGTTTGGGTGAACCATGGTAATAAGTTTAGTTATTTCTTATCCTGGAGCATATACCATGGGAAATGTGATTAAAAACCACAAAGGATGCTAAAATTAAAGCAAGTACAGTTTCATTCTGGTGCAGCATAGATTTGAAAATTGATATACAGAAGTTCATTTTAGAAACTGAAAGACTGTTCCAATGAAGAGAGTCAGGATTGGGGTTTTTATATGAAAAAAGGAGAAGGGAGTCCATTAGCGCACATTCGTTGGAAAGTGTAATACAACATTCTTTGGACACGAGCAAGGATTGAGAAAACCTGGTGGTAAAAAAGGGATACCATTCACAGTGGCTAAGAAGTTTGCAAGTCCATTGAAATGTCCTCATTAGGGACAGCCTTTTCTGTCCAGACTTTTTCCAGGCCAATAGAGTATTTGCAATAAAATACAAAAAAAAAGTAAAAGATCTATTACAAAGTAATTAGTTAATAAATGTTAGCTGCTATTATTCAAAACATTTTAAATCACTTTGAAAAGAAATTGGCTTTTTAAAATTTATTTCTATACATTGCAGAGTCTGAACGCAGTATGTTAATTATGATTTTAGTACATAAATCCTTATTTGCCTGCTATTGACTATTTTGTGTATATTTGAAGCTGCTCCTTGTTATAAATATTAAAGTTCAGTATAAAACCTTGGGAGTAGATATGGACTAAGACTGGGGCATATGTGATGTCTTTTTAGTCCCCCAAATGGCTGATAGTATAGTTCTATAATTTAAAGAACAAAACTTTTATAATACTGTTTATTCTCTCTCCTGAAATTAGTCCTTGAACAATGGATCTATTTAATAAGTATTTCGTTGATAAACAGAAAGTCTGGGCAGATTAGAAACATCTTTATTCAGACATACTTTTGAAACACCAGAATAGGGCACTTGATGTGTCTATTAAGTTTTGGAATTAGATATTTCCAGCATAGAAATTTCAGAAGCCAGGTGCCTTTCATTCAATAATTCTTATGTGTCTTCTTGGTGGTGGTGGTGGTGGTGGGTGTGTGTAGTGTGTGTGTTACTAGATATTGAATCAAGGGTCATTCTACATTGCAGATATACTTTCAGCCGTATTTTGTTTTTTGTTTTGAAACAGGGTCTTGCTAAGTTGCTAAGGGTCTCCCTAAATTGTTGAGCCTGGCCTCAAACTGTGATCCTCCTACCTCAGCCTCCCCAAAATTGAGATTACAGGTGTGTACCAACACACTGGTTGTGAAGTATATTTTGTAATTATATATATATATATATAATTTTTTCATAACATCACTCATATGACTCAGAGACCATTGTGATGTTATATTCTCTAGCAGAGTGATCATTTGAATCGACCAGGATCTCCTAGAAAAACAAGACTGATCAGGTCAATACTGTTAATAGGGCAAGCCTACTAATTCATGGACAAAATTGATTGCCAGCAACTCAGACCAACTGCAATCCAGTCTCTCAGAGATTGCTAACAACCCTTCAAATAGAGCCGTGCCCTTCTTTGGCTGATCTATCTGAAGAACACTCTGTGGGGCATTAAAAATTAGTGTAAAGACCCTACATGATTAAAAAATAGAGAAAAGGAAGCCATGGCTTGATGTGAGCATGCTTGTCTTTCATGCATGTTAGAGGGGCACCGCAGGACATCGTGGCACCCCACAATGCAGGACTGTGGAAAATGGAGCTGCGCCACTGCTTGATGATTGAGATGCCAGCTATTAACATTTGACAGTTTCTCTAGTACCAAAGGTGTCTAGATACAACGCAAAGAAAGGAATAAAAATCTGAGATATTCTAATTCCTTTTCCTATATTTAAACAAATCATCCATTTAATCTACTTGAGAGAATGATTCTTTTCCCTGTCCAAATTCATCAAAAATTTTGTTTAGCTTTTATGGTTAGAAAAGATAGAATAAAAAGATGTGACTCATTTCTTTTCTCTGCTTTTGAAGTACCCTCCCTCTTTCATGCATTTAGTTTATTTTTTTACATATTCATTTTTCCAGCCATGTCTTGGAATTAATTCCTCTCTCCCATTTGAAAATAAAAAAAGAGAAGTAAGAGTACTTGCAATTCTCTAGATATTTTTCTCCCCTGTGGGAGATTTGATTGAAAGTACTCTTGACTTAGTGTGTAAAATATTTAAAGAAGTTGGGAGGGAGGGGATGGGAAAGGTAGAGGGGAAGTAAAGGAAAGAGGGAAGTCCCTCTTCTCTCATCAAACAAAACCAAACCAAAAGGAAATTCAATGGAGAGAAGAAAGCCAGATAGCTATTAGTACAAAACCCTGCTTAGACTGTCACAAAATGAGGATTTTCTGGTATGACTGAATTCCCCTTTGGCCACAGCCTGCCTGGAGGTCCCTCCAGTGATCCTCTGAGTGAGCCTGAGGGAGAGCGTGCCAGCCAGGGGATCAGGCTGACGGTGTCTGAGTTCTTAGTAGACAGCTATCTGTAGGCCAGAGCTTGGCATTTTTATCCACAGACATTTCCATTGATTTGTTGCTCATTATAAACCCCCAGAGAGTCACAGTATTCCTTGGAAAAGGTCTAACTTGTTTTCAACCAACATCAGAATGTATCCTGGAGACAATTTCAACTCCTGCTCACTATAGTAGCCTTGATATAGTCTTTGCCCAGGAACTAGTAGGAAATGGTTTAACTGCCTTTATTATAGTGATAAAATAATTGCCTTCAAATTTACAACCAGAAGGGAACCCAAGACTATGTATGCTAATGTTTTATAAAGCAAGTGGGATTATCCAATGACAGCTTCTTAAGAGTCAATTTATTTATTTATTTTTTATTTGTGCATTGTAAGCATACATCTTTGTTAGGTACAAATTAATAATGACATATGTGCCCACATTTCTCATTTGACCCCTTCCCCAGATTCCCACCCCACTCCCTCGCCCTCCCTCCATCTCAGTTCGGTTTAGTGAGTAACCTTGATATACTTTCGGGTGTCCCCCCCCCACCCCTGCCTCCTGTATATCCCCTTCGGTTAAATCAACTTCTTTGTTTATCGAGGGTCTCTCCTTTTCCATCTGGAGACCCTCTTATGCCTCATCTTCTCCCTGGTATGCAATGGATGCAACTAGAAAATATTATGTTAAGTGAAATCAGCCAGTCACAAAGAGTAAAGAAGCATATGTTCTCCCTAATATGCAGATTAAGAGTCAATTTAGTTAGCCTGACTACAGCTCCCAATTATTCAAACTGGAGTGGAGGAAGTGCTATGAATGGAATTTGCAGACTTTATTAAAGTCCTTAATTGTGTGTGTGTGTGTGTGTGTGTGTGTGTGTGTGTGTGTTATTTGGGGATTGAATTTAGAGGCATTCTACCTCGGAGCTACACCTCCAACACTTCTTAACAATTTTTTCTTTTGTTTTGTTCTGAAGCAGGGTTTCACTAGGTTGCTGAGTCTCCCTGAACTACTAAAGCTGTGCTTGAACATGTGTCTCAACTTTCCAAGTACTGGAATTAAGGCATGCTGCACCACACCTAGCAATCGATAAATTTTAAATGAACCAAACGAGGACATTATCTGGGTGGCCCTGCTCCAATCAGGTGAGCATTTACAAGTGGGCTTAGGTTTTACCTAATCTGCTCCCTGAGCTTCAACCTGTGTTTTTCACCTCCTGGCTGCCTGAGTACCTAAGACCTCAGCTACTCATGATTTACCCTTCTGGAACACCTGCCTTACTGATTATGGATACAATTATGTAAGCTAATTACTTGTAACAAATCCTTTAATACATACTTATCTCTTGAATCTGCTTCTCCTGATGAACCCTGTGTGATTTATAGAATTTTTGTCCTTTTCCTGTCCTTTACCTGCTGTGAGTAAATTGAAATAATGCATTTAAACACTGTGCTTCCACTGACATTATTATTATTTCTGGTGTCTAAGGGCTTTTTTGAAGGACTAGATACTGACAAGGAAGTGATTAAAGGGATTTTTATTTTAATTTAATTCTCCCATAGCAATATTTTGGGGGAATCTCATGGATTTATTAAAAAATTTGGATCATTTTCTATACAAATGCAAGAATTGATAAGTAACTTGGGCAACACATACATAGTAGTCTATTGGCCAGGCACAAAGTCTGGAGTATGCAAAGAAACTAATGCTCCCTTAGTTCTTAGGTTCTTAGTACAGAAAAAAAAATTTTCTGTAGACTCCTGTAAACTCTGGCATAAGAAAAGTAACAGGTTAATTTTTCTGTATCTATATATTTATTGACAGAAATATAATAATTGACTTTATTTTACCCACTCCAATTTGCAATATAATGACATTCTGTCAGAGGAGGTTAGAGCATGTTTTTCAGGCTATAAACAAAACATCATTTGTTCGAGTGGCTTCTTTGAAACTGTCTCATTGCTTCGAATTTTTTCCAGCAGTTGTCTCGACCTGCCTGTCACCAGCTCCCTGTGCTCAGTAATGGTGACAGTGAGGGTACCATCTTGCTGCAGCTAATGAAGGGACAGCAGTAGCTGTTGGCATTGATACCCTGTGGGTTGCTTTTGTTGACTAGACACCTGAATCTCTGAGAGACAGAGAGTCCTTACATTAAGCTCAGCTGTCTTGTTTCTTACCACCAACCAGAACCTCAACAACTAATATTTTTTGTTAACTCACCCTCAGACAAAGCTTTGAGTATATGGTAGGCAGTCAGACAGAATCCAAATCAGTAAGCTGTGTGCCACAGAGGATGGGGAAAGATATTGGGTAGCCAGTGCTGACCTGTTGCACACGCCTTGCCACACCTGTATGCTGAGTCCTCTCCTCCCTCTGAGCCATCCTTTCCTGTTACCAAAGAAGAATCAATTCAAGATGCAACAATTCTCGAATTTCCTTAATAGAAAAAAAGAAATGGATACAAAGTAAGCCAATCCAAATTAATTTGCTATTAAAAAACTCGAAAGGCTAAAGGTCTTACTAAGTTGCGGAGTGCCTCACTAGGTAGCTGAGGCTGGCCTCAAACCTGGATCCTCCAGTCTCAGCCTCCCAAATGCTGGGATTACAAGTGTGTGCCACCACGCCTGGCCTGGAAATCTTATAAAAGACTAGATAAAAACAAATGTTGGGATTTGGACTGACAATCTGCTTCTCACTTGCTCAACTAAGGCACATACCCACTTCCTATTTTAAACATAAGGTTTATGCCTTGAGGGAATATAATATTTCAACATACGCAACCAGGAGATGGAGAAGGTAATTAGGTTCAAAATCCTTTAAATTTATGGGCCTTCAATTCACTTGTACAAATTGGCTGCAACTTCAAGACATAAAACAAGTGACTGGGTGATGAATGAACTGACAAATGAAGCAATGAACCCAAACTGAGTGTAGAGAACAAATGAATGAGTCCAGGGCCAAGGCAGTGAAATAACTGTTGTTTGTAGAGAAAGCTGAAGCATACCTTTAAGTGATGTGTTTTTATTCTAAATGACGCCCTTCCTATTCATGTACAACTGTGCATATATTATCCAAGTATATTAAATCAGCTTGAAAAAATATAAGAGCTGTGATAATGTTCTAATGCACATTGTGCATTAAGTGCGTTTACAACAAGGAAAAAAATACCTCCAGGTAAAAGAACAGGTAAGGAGGAATTATATAAAAATTTAGAAATATTGCTTCATTATGAAGGCAAAATTGTGACTATTTGCTTATGGAAGTGTATTTTATTTAAAAACAAAATGAACAAACAGTATCTCTTTAAAGTTTGCATATCTCAATTTTTGTGTCACTGATATTACTGGAAAGTTGTCTTTTTCAGGTTAATCTTGACCTACTTTATTCTATTTTATTCTTTAGTAATGATGACCATTAGATTGTTTTATTTCATTTAAAATTTCCTTGGTGTTTTATGTTAGTGTTGGTTAACCTTGAATAAATGCAGAAGAGAAAGGATATGAGGAGTACTTATTTATTTATGTATATTTATTTAGAAAGCATTTACTATATGTCAGGCACTGTGCACTGGATTGGACATGGAGCCCTGATCACATGATCACAGGCAAGTGCAGGACTCTTATCTTAGAGTGTGAAATTCACTAGGAAATCTAGAAAGGAATGTATAAATAAAAATTGGAATTTATGATAGAAGCCTTAAAAAAGAAGAAAAAAAAGGAAGGAAGGAAGAAGGGAAGATTTCAGACCAATATCCTTGTTGAACATAGATTCAAAATTCTTAATAAAATGCTAGCAATTCATATTCAGAAGCACATCAAGAAGATTGTTTACCATGACCAAGTTAGTTTTATTCCAGTGATGCAAGGCTGGTTCAACATATGCAAGTCAATAAATGTAATTCACCACATAGGCAGGATCAAGGACAAAAAAACATGGTCATCTCATTGCAGTGTTTGTTTTTCTGCATCTAAACATGCTTTTCTACTAAAAACATTGAACAAATTAGGGATAGGGCTTTGAACCAAAAGCCAGTATCATGCTGACTGGGGAAAGACTGAAAGTGTTTCCTCTAAACTTAAGAACAAGGATGCCCACTATCACTACTCTTATTCAATATAGTCCTTGAAATCTTATCCAGAGCAAATTGGCAAGAGAAGTAAATTAAAGGGATACAAATAGGGAAAGAAGTGAAGTTATCTCTGTTTGCAGGTTATATATTCTATAAATAGAAATGAAAAAAACTCACCAGAAACTTCTAAAGCTGATACACAAAAGTAGGAAAGTAGCTGGGCACAAATCAGCTTACAAAAATCAATAGCCTTTTTTTTTTACACACCAACCATGAATCCATTGAAAACAAAATCTAGAAAACAATCCATTCATAATAGTTTAAAATAAATAAATAAAATACTTAGAAATAAATATAACCAAGGTGTTAAAAGATCTTTAAAATGAAAATTACAGAATATTAAATTGAACTGAAGAAATAAATTGAAGAAGGCCATAGAAGATGAAAAGACCTCTCATTTTCTTGAATGGGCAGAATAAATATTGTCAAAATTGTTATACTACCAAAAATGATCTACAGGTTCAAAATAATTATATAAAACTACCAATGTCATTCTTCACATATCTAGAAAAAAAGTCCTAAACTTTCTATGGAAGAACAAAATACTAAGAATATCCCAAGCATTACCGAGCAATGAGAACCATGCAGGAGTCATCACAATATCTGTTTTCAAATTTTACTACAGAGATATAATAAAAAAAGTATGGTATTGGCACAAAACAGATACATATACCAACAGAATAAAACAGATACAAATCCTTACACTGATAGCCAGTTGATTTTTTGGCAAAGGTACCAAAAACATACTGGAGAAATGACAGAGTTTTCAACAAATGGTGCTGGGAATACTGGATATCCACATGTAGAATACAATTATATCCGTCTCACTTTGCATGGAAGTCTACTCAATATGGATCAAAGACCTAGAAATTAAACAGAAACTTTGCAATTAGTACAAGAAAGTAAAATACCAACTCTCCAACATATAGGCACTGGTAGAGACTTCCTCAATAAGATCCCTAAGCTCAGAGAATAAAATTAAGACTCAATAAATTGGATAGCATCAAATTAAAAGGATTCTGTACAACAAAGGATATAATCAAGAGTCTGAAGAAAGAGCCTACAGAATGGAAGAAAAATTTTGTAGTTTAAATCAAAACTACATTGAGCCAGGCATGGTAGCACATGCCTATAATCCTAGTTCTTGGGAGACTGAGACAGGAGGATCATAGGTTTGCAGTCAGTCTCAGCAACTTGGTGAGGTCCTCTACAACCTAGTGAGACCCTGTTTCAAAATAAAATGGGTGTGGGGGTGTAACTCAGAAGTAGAATGCTCCTGGGTTCAAATCTCAGTACCTAAAACAAGATCAACCAACCAACAAACAGAAAAATCCAAAACTACATTGAGATGCTGTATCCATCAGCATTCTCGCTGCCATAATCTAAAGATCTGATGACAAAATTTGGAAGAAAGATTTCTTTCCTGTGGCTTCGGGCTCAGTCCATGTAAGGCCAGGAATGGCGAGTCTCATGGCATGGTGGTGGGGAGCAGAAGGAGACCACGTGTGTGGGCTGTGGCCCTCAAGAAGCTAAGAAGGGAGCAGGGGGAGGAGGGGCCATATATAATCTCCAAAGCTGCACCCCAGGGATGGCCTCCTCTGTCCACATCCTACTGGCCTACCAGGTACCACCCAGGTAAATCCATCAAAATGGATTTATCCACTTCTGGGATTACAGTTCTCATGACGCAATTACATCAAATTAAAACATTAATAAGTAAGCTGTTTAGGGGACATTTTATATCTAACTATAACAGATTCCATTTAATTCCAGTCAAAATGGCACTCATCAAGAATACAAAAAATGGTAAATACTGGAAAGGATGTGGGGAAATAGGAACTCTCATATGCTGTTGGTGAGGCTACAAATGATCACAACCACTATGGAGATTACTATGGGGGTTCCTCAAAAGAATAGGAATGGAGCCGGGCGTGGTGGCACACGCTTGTAATTCCAGCATTCGGGAGGCTGAGACTGGAGGATCCGGGTTCGCGGCCAGCCTCAGCTACCTAGTGAGGCACTCGCAACTTAGTGAGACTCAGTTTCAAAATAAATAATAAAAAATAGGGCTGGGGGTATAGCTCGGAGATAGAATGCCCCTGAGTTCAATCCCTAGCACCACAAAAAAAAAAAAAAAAGAATAGGAATGAAATTACCATAGGACTAAGCTATATACCACTCCTTGATATATTCCCAAAGAACTAAAGTTAGAATAATATAGTGATACACGCATACCCATGTGTATAGCAGCATAATTCACAATTATGAAAGCAATGTAGGTGTCCATCAACAGACAAATGAAAATAAAGAAAATATGATATATACACAAAATGGAGTTGTGTCATTTGCAGAAAAATGGATAATAGAACCAGAGAGTATTGTGCTAAGTGAGTTTAGTCAGTTTCAGAAGGTCTAGGGTTATTTTTGTCACTTATAGGTGGAAGCTATAACAAAAATAGGAAACAAAAAAGGGACTTCAGTCAAATGAGGAGAGAGACCAGTCGAAGACTGGAAGGAGATTGGGGGAGGCAGGTGGGAAAGGGAAATGGAGGTTTGAGGAAGGGGACTGTTCAAATAAGATTATATCCATTATGGAGGTATCACTACAGATCTTACTAACATGTATGAGGAGTAAAGAAGGGTCAGTGGGGTGGGATACAGAAGGTAATATACCAACTTAGGTGTGCATTTATTTGAGATTCCCTTTCAATCTCACTGAGAGGTATGGAATACTGTCTTCTTCACAGCATAAGAAAAATTCTAAAAGGAACACATTACATATGTTACCCTACTGAACATTATAGTATTGAATATGTCTTGTTTTGAAAAGTAAGAAATGATATAAAATCTGCAAGTTATTAAATTTTATAAATTCAATAACATGTTTATAATTTAAGTTTATGAATTTATAAACTATAAGTTTACGAATTTATTAACTTGGAGGATACATTGCCTAAGCTTTGATACAATCAGGTTTTTTGGTAATAAAATCTGGCATTGTCATACCATTAGATTAGAACTTAGCATCCACAGCATTCATAGACCTACTGCTGACAAACAAAATAAGTGACAGGATATACTGTACTTTTGCAAATTCAGAGAAGACACAGATAATAAGCACATTTACAATCTCCCAGTAGCAAGGCTCAAATTATCCATGTTCCTATTAGACTAAAATATAATGAGAAGTGGTTGCTAAATCCATGGTCACACTCCTACAATGACTAGCAAGAAAATGGCATCTCTTGTGAAAATAATGAGAGAAAAAGATTAGACTCTTATGTATGAGTATACCTTTTTTAAATTTTAATTTCTTTTGTGTTCACATAAAAGAAGAGACATAGAATGGCTTATTTTGCTTCAATTTGCTACAACTGATACTTTCAAACAACACAAGTACAATTTTCCTTTCTTAAACTCAAATATTTCAGACTGTCTGGAAAAATTCTAGCACATGTAAATGGTTTTTATTCTACCTCTTCAGTTTCTTCTAAATTTTATATCTGCATATCAACATTGGCTAACTAGTCAAGGAAACAAATTGAATAACAAAATGAAAAAAAAACAGAACTAGTTGAATTTGAACAGACTATTACTTTGAAAACAAGTTAGCAAATGAATTCTTATGAAGTATATATTAACTCTTTAAATTCAGTGGCCCAGGAATATTTTTGAACTTATTTTTCATATGAAAAATGACTATATCCATTAGATCACTAATTAAGCATTCAAAAAATTCAGAACAATCTAAAAATCAAGGATTTCTTGGAATCCAAGTGTTGAAATTTACCTAGGATAATACCAAAAGAAGCAACATCAGTAAATTTCATCAAATCTGAAAGAAATAAATCTTTTTGTTATAGCTTGAAATATTTTAATCTTTTCTCCCATTTCAAATTGGAATGATTGGTAATCAGCTTTTTATCTGTGTGGACAAACAACATAAAGGGATAAAATGATTTTGGCACACAGTTTCAGAGATTTCAGTCCATGGTTTTCTGGTTCCATTGCTTTGGGCCCTGTAGTGAGGCCGACATAACATGGTAGAAGAGAGTGATGTGGGAAAGCTGTTCATGTCATGGCAGCCAGGAAGTAGAGATAGTGGAAGGAGCCAGGGATAAGTAATGCCCTTGTAGTGCACACCTCCAGCGACCCACTTCCTCCAATTAGACCCAAATTCTTAAATTTTCCACCACCCTCCAATATTGTCACCAGCTACGATCCATCAACATTTAATCTGTGGATGAGGTCAGAGCCTTTGTGATGCAATCACTTCTCAAGAGCCTGAACTTTGAACATTGCTACATTGGGAACCGAGCCTTCAATAAACACATGAGCATTTGGAGGACATTCCAGATCCAAACCATAACAGAAGATAATAAGGAAAAGCTAAATATGAAGCAGAGCCATGGCCCTGATATTGACCTTTATGGTTATGCTTTTTTCCAAGTCGGTGTGTTACCCAGGGTAGAGCTCAGACATTGTTACTCTCTGCCCAAGGTCTTCCGGTTACATGTGTTAATTAGTATGGGCTCTATGTGATATACTGACATTTTCTGTCCCCTCAAATTTATATACTGCAGCCCTAACCACAAACATTTTGTATTTGAAGATGATAGGGCTTATAAGACACAGTAAGATAAATTGCATCATAAGGGCAGCACCCTAATCCCACAGGGCTGTGTACTTACAAAAAAGGAGACACCAGAGATTCTCTCTGTATGCATAGAAGAAAAGTCATGTGAGGACACTGTAAGAAGATAGCTTTCTGCAAGCCAGGAAAGATGATCTCAGGAGAAATCCTGCTTACACCTGATCTTAGACTTCTAACATATGTAACTATGAGAAAATAAGTTTCTGTTGGTTAAACCACCCCATCTGTCTGTGGCATTTTGTTATGGCAGCCAGAGTAAGCTAATACAGTACCCCTGGTAATAGCAGAAGTGATGACCTTACTGTAGGTAGCACTTTCTTCCATATAACAGAGCATCTTTTATTGCATTTGTATCAAATAATAGCCACATTTCAAATCTATAATCTCACATAAATAATTCCAATGGTAAAATATTTTAGGTCAGTGAAATGAATAGCTATACAGTGCTAGTGGTTGTCATATAGATAACTGCTAACATATCCCTCTATTTTACATTTAATGCAAACAGAAAATGATGGGTTTTTCTAAGGAGGAGTCATAGTATCAACACAAACAAATTTAGATTGTTTTTGTATATCATTATTGTATTTTATTATGCAAATAATAAAAGTAAAAGCAAATTGCTCCTTACATTTTAAGCTTCTATAACTTTATTTATTTAGTTTTATGATTTCAGGTAATTTTGAAACAAACTGATTTTTCATTTGAATATAGAAATTATGACTTGTTATGTTAATGTAAAATCTATTTTCAAGTTCCTTTTCCTCTCACATAATAATAGGCAAATACATACTTTTTAATTTATCAAAAGAAAATAAATTCAGTAGTAAAATAAAAATAAATGAAATACTTCTTTATTTAAGGCTCTTAATTTAAGTCTCTCTTTAAAAGTACTCTGCTAAAAATTTGATGTGCTATATACACATATACTCGCAAATATATATGCACATAAGCAATACTTGTAGTTTTTAAATATGTGGTCTTACTGACATAACACTGAATGGTTTTTATATGTCACATTATATCCTGAATACATTTTCATGTCAGTAAATAGATATGCACCACATATTTTTAAAGAAGTCAGAGAATTCCACTATATGGAACAATTAATAGTGTATTTAATATTTCCTCTTTGATGCACATTTAGGTTGCATCAAATTATTGACACTATCAGCTCAAAAGTCAAATTATATGTTCACCCTACTATCATTTCTTTCTCTTTTCCTTCCTTCCTCCTTCACTTCATCCCTTCCCCCCTCTCTCCCTCGATTCCCTTTTTTCTTGTTCCTTTCTGCTTCCCTTTCTTCCTTTCCTGCCTCTAAACCTCCGTTCCTTCCTTTTTATTGCTATTCACCTTTACATTTTTTCCTCCCAAGTCATCTTTTCTCTTACTATTTTTTTTCTTCTATGGTCTTTTTTTCAAAAAATTTTATGAGGTAGAAAATTACTATGATTTGTGAATTTTACCTTATTGTTCATAGTCTCTGAATAATAAATTGAATGAAAAATTCTAAGATCTTGAAAAATGTCGTATATTTTATTTTTGCCTTTGTGTCTTGATCAGTATGCTTATTTAATCATTCTTTTAACCCAAATAAGAAAAAACCGTAGGATGTATAATCACAAAGCACCAATAAAAATATTTAAAAAACAAAAAAGCCGAAAATAGTGTGTTTGCATTTATTGTGTGTGTTTCTGTGTGTGTGTGTGTGTGTGTGTGTGTGTGTGTGTGTGTGTATACTGGTCCTTGAACAAGCAGCATCTATATCATCTACAAGATTGTTGGAAATGCAGGAGCTCAGGCCCTAGCACATCTGAATCAAAATCTTCAAATTGACAAAATATCCAGATGATTTGTATTGATTTTAAAGTTTGAGAAGCACTGATGTGTGGCTATAATTTATTCAGTGTGTCTCAAACATGGCTGCACTGTAAGATGACCTGGAATTTTTTATAGACAGTATTTCCCAGACTCCACAAACTAGAGATTTTGAATCAATGGGTCTGCAGTCGAGTCTCGGTGTGCATAGTTTAAAATGCTCATGACAAAGTATTTTTCCTGTATAGCAGTACAACTGGGCAAGGGGAAAAAAAATAGAGAACATCAGTTTTTTTAAATGCTTGTGTATGAGAATTATTTAGTCTAGCTGTTAAAATGCCGGGTTCGTGGTACCATAGTACTAGGTCTGGAGTTTGATTCATTATTTCTAGGTTTGGTATCATGGATTCTAGCATGTGCTGTGACATTGCTCCCCAGACAATTCTTTTTTTTTTTTTTTTTTTTTTTTAAATGTACTGGGGATTAAACTCAGGGGCATTCTACCTCCGAGCTACACCCCCAGCCCTATTTTTTATTCTTTATTTTTGAAACCGAGTCTCACTAAGTTGCGGAGTGCCTCACTAGGTAGCTGAGGCTGGCCACAAACCCAGATCCTCTGGTCTCAGCCTCCTGAATGCTGGGATTACAAGCGTGCGCCACCACGCCCGGCTTCTCCCCAGACAATTCTTAAGACCAGATGACATTTTGGACTCTGCATTTCCAACATACAATTTCACACCTAGGCTGATTTTATTGATTTTGATATCACAGAGAGTACAGTTTCCTTTTATGGCCAGTTGCTTTGTCTTAGGATCTTAAAATCACTATGCTTTTAGTGATAGCTCATTCTGAAAGGCCTAACCTTTCAAAAATAGAAAAAGCTCATTTGCCCTGAAGACTAAAGCACCCTTTACCTAAGTAAGTACAGTTAAACTAAGTACTTAGTAAATACTTTACCTTAGCAAAATACTTACAATGATCATCCACATTCTTATTTAGGGTAAAATGCACAGAAGCAAAAGTGGCACCCCTCTCTCTCTCTATTTTCCAGTCCTCAATCTGAGGATGGGACACTCTCTCAAATCAGTAACTCATATTGAGTATCCATGAGATGTGAGACCTGTCATTGGACCACAGTTTGTCTGCTCAGTGATGCCTGCCATTAGCTTTAAGTTCCTGAACCAGGGGAAATTGAAGAGTATGTGATCTAGCTCTAATTTGTGCAACAATTTGCATAATCTTAAAGTCCATCCACTTACCACACTCACACTGAAAGAGAGAGCAGGGGAGTTTTGTCTCCAAAAGTTGACAGACCTGTATAGAAGATATTTTACTGCCTTGAGTTTTCCTGAACTGAATTGGTTAGAAACAAGATCAACTTCTTTTTGGTTTAGTATATTATCTGGCTAAGTAAGACAAAATTCAGGGACAGTAAAGTAAACTGAGAAAAGCAACACCTAATAGGGACCTAAAGTTTATTACCTTTCTTAAAAATTGTGAATTTCAAACAGAATCATTTGTTGCTGTCAATCTTTTCCCTCTTCTTAAGGCAAAGTAATCACATCACATATTTTTCAAATTGCCCTAGAGACCAGAACAACAAATTTAAAAACAATGAAGCTACTAACTGAAAATTATTGAAATACTAAATCAATTTATATTTGAGTTAAGAGAACTAAGGCCAAAATTCAAGATATGGCTTATACACAAAATTTTGCTAAGAGACTCTACAGATTGTCTGAATGAAAGTCAAATCTTCTTATGTTGTCTTTCTTCTTAGTCACCACCACTCAGGTGGGGTGAGTCCAGGTGACCTGGATTGTGTTGCTGAGGTTAGCGGCTAATGGAGATGAACCCTTCAATCTTTCATCTGTGATGCTTTTGGAATGACTGGGCAAATTGCTGTAGTCATGGCAACACTCAGCAGGACTAAGGTATGAGCATTTTGTTGAATATATTACTTGTATTATGTAAGGAAAAATTCTCTGTGAGGTACATCTTTGACAGTCAAACTATGAAATTTCATAAAGATTCTGTGGTCAAGGGTTCTCTCTCTAGAGTGTATTGACTTTTTAAGCCTGTAAAAAACTGTGGTACATTGAACAATGGAGATAAATTGGTCCTTATGTTTTGCTCCTACATATAAGATAGAGAATATACTAGGTATAACAGGATAAAAGAAAAAAATTCCTTTCTTAAATTTCTAAAATTTAGCCGGGTGTGGTGGTGCATGCTTGTAATCCCAGCATTTGGGAGGCTGAGACCGGAGGATCCGGGTTCGCGGCCAGCCTCAGCTATCTAGTGAGGCCCTCCGCAACTTAGTGAGACCCAGTTTCAGAATAAAGTAAAAAATAGGGCTGGGGGTGTAGCTTGGAGATAGAATGCCCCTGAGTTCAATCCCCAGTACCGCAAAAAAAAAAAAAAAAAAAAAAAAAAAAAATTCTAAAATTTCATGTTAAAATCATAAATAAAACCTTATTCTAATTATCAATACTAGTATTTTTCCTAAGGAAGAATATATTTTTCTTTAAGAAAATACCTTACTTCACATGAGTGGAAAAGCTTAGGCATAGTTTTGTCTTCTAGAAGACCTTGAAATAAGAAGATAATTACTTTTCATTAAAGTGTCATATAAATAAGGGAGAGGAAAGAAGGTGATAGGGGAGATATACATGGAATAACTATAATATTTAAAGAAGAGGAGGACAGACCATTGATATATATGAAATAAATTGGTCAGAAAATTAAATATATAAAATATTTGTGTCCTTGGGAAAGTATTTAAATCACATAAGATTCTTTGAATGTAATTAAAATGAATTCTTATGCTTGTACTAAATAAAATTATTCTTTATTTCGTTTCCCTGAATAAGCATAAGAAAGCATTGTTTGAAAAGTAGAAAAATAAAGACCTTAGCAACTATCTAATAGGTGATCATGATTTTTCAGTAATAAAAATGAGACCTAGAAATGCAAAACAACTTGGTCAATATCAGGTCATAAGCAGTAGAGATATTTTTAAAGTCAAATTAATATTTTTGTGCTTCAAATACCAATTTGTTTTACACTAATTGAATTTTTTAAAATTAAATGCAATTAATGAAAGATTTAATAGCTTAAAACCTAAGGCCTTTAAATAAAAATCTAAGAACTTAGTTTAAAGTCTAAAAACAATTATCATTAATTGATACAATGAAAATTCATAATTGGCCTCTCAAACTTTTAGAGATGATACTGATTTAATCTTAAATACCTAAAATTGAGTACTATGTCATGATCAATTGAAAAGAAAAAATAAGTTAGTACTTGCAAATTTGTATGGTTTGTTTACTGTTTTTTTTTTCTACATTTTAATGACTGCTTCATGTAATCCAAACACAGGATGGAGAATATTTTTTATAATTAAAAAATCTTTCCTGGGTAAAATTTTAAGTGATCAGAAAATATTTACTAGATTAAAACTTTTGATTTGTGTTCCCTTTTTAGTGTGTGTGGTACTGGGGACTGAACCCAGAGGTATTCTACTTTTGAACTATACCCACAGCACAATTTTATTTCTTATTTTGAAACAGGGTCTCACTAGGTTGATGAGAGTCTTACTACTTCCTGAAGCTGTCCTACAACCTTCGATCATCCTGTCTCAGCCTCCCAAGTACTGGGATTATAGGCATCACACCCTGCAGGTCCCATCTTATTTACATATATATGTATATGTATATATTTATAAACTGATTTCAATCATCTTATTTTATGTTACTGGTCCCACTTTTTATGTTTCCATTTATTTATTTATTTATTTATTTATTTATTTATTTATTTATTTATTTATTTATTTTCTTCCTTGCTTTCTTGCCTTGATTGACTATGTTTGTGGTGATGTATATTCCTTACTCTGTTTCTGTTCCCTCTCCTAGACTAGGAAGTTATGCATATGTCTATTTTACTAGTGTTTAAAAACAGTATGAAAAATAAGCACAAATATATTTGTGGATGTATGAGTTCCTATTTTTATGCTATTTTTATATTACACATAATTTATTATTCATTCACACTAACTCAGTTTTAAAAGTGTAAGGGATAATATGTGATGGAACTAAAATCAAAGTCCAAGTATTTTTATTAAGAAACAGATGGTGAGAACAAATAACGTACCTTCCCCATAAAAAAGTTAAATGAAAAGTTTATTAAATAAGCATTTTAAAAATAAATCTGAAAAGATGCTATTTTATATTTTTAGCTTCTCTATTTTTAGTTCTAAATTTCTCGAATATCTTACATAAACACACACACACACATATATATATATATGAAATATATATATATATGTGAAGTATATATATATATATATATATATATATATATGTGAAATATATATATATATATATATATATATATATATATATATATATATATATATACTTCAGAGACATAGGGTATATGCCTTGTGGTGGAATAAAAGATTCAAAAACAGTATTTATAAAATAAAAATAACACACTAGAGATCTTAGTATGATTTTGATCTTACTTTCAGTCTCAAATCTGCCCATAGCTGTTTTTAAAGTAGATGCCTTTGAACTTTTAAAAAACTTTTCTTAAATATGTATGTATGCTTATCAATCACATATTTTTATTGAATGTATCTAATTAGATAATAAATGTAGATATTGTTTAAGAGCAAAATGTCTATAATAAATAAAATGTTTAAAAATGAACAGAAATTTGAGATCTTACTATCTCATTCCTATGAACAAAATGTACATCGTGAATACTAGGGACTGGGAATGTTTCGGCGTGTGAGTGAGGGTGGATAAAGGGTGGTTTGATATAGTCAATGCATGATAATTCATGTATGGAAATAGCAATGTGTGTTACTAACACTGTTGAGGTTTTTTCAACTTGAGAAGGAGGGAGGGCGAGGGAGTGGGGCGGGAATTGGGGAAGGGTTAAATGAGAAATGTGTGCATGTATGCCTTTTTCAGCTTGTACCTAACAAAGATGTATGATTACAGTGCACCAATTAAAAAATAAATTAAAAATTAAAAAAACAATGAATTTATAGCCTCATAAATTAAAAAATGTGTTAAATATTGAATAAGTTGCTTCCTAAACACAAAAAACATACCAAATATATTTTATTATTTATATGTTGTGTCCAGAAAAAGTACATTCTTTCATGACTTTCTTTTCCCTTAAGATAAAGATTTGATGGAAACTTGATGAGTAGGAACAGAGCTCAGCTTGGCTTATGATAGAAATTTGAATATGCAAGCTGTGTATAGTCATTGTTTGCTTCGGACCTAAGATAACATGAAAAATGTAAAAATCTCATCCTAATTTCCAGAACTTAAAACATGGAGAATAGCTTAGCTTGTAGAAGTGTAATAAATTCTTATTAATGGGTAGAAATTAGCCGGGCATGGTGGCACACGCTTGTAATCCCAGCATTCGGGAGGCTGAGACTGGAGGATCCGGGTTCGCGGCCAGCCTCAGCTACCTAGTGAGGTAATCCGCAATTTAGTGAGACCCTGTTTCAAAATAAAGAATAAAAAAATAGGGCTGGGGGTATACCTCGGAGGTAGAATGCCCCTGAGTTCAATCCCCAGTACCACAAAAAAAAAAAAAAAAAAAAAAAAAAAAAAAAAGTAGAAATTTAAAAGCCAGTTTAGGAATTCTTTGCAACTCTCTGAAAGAACATGTTACTTGAACTTTGATGTCTTTTAATGAGGAAATAGCAAAATATTTCATTATATTTCTTTAAAATCAGTATTTTTATATCTGAGCAAGTGTGGGAAAGTTTTAAAATATAGACATTTTTATATTTTCTTTAGATCTCATTTATAAATTGTACATTGGCATTGTAGTAGAAAACAACATAAAAACACTAAATGAGCAGAGGTGGCCTATTAAGACAAAAATAAAATGAACATAGATATTTTAAATCTTTTGAAATAGAAATACTTTGTGTGTAATGAATTAACCGGTCTAGTCTAAAGATAAAATAATAAAACAGAACATACCACGAAGTATTCAACAATTGTGGATTAACTTCATAGAGAAGAAGGAAATTAATTACAAGAAAGAGACCTTCATTATTGGTGGCCTTTAGGCTACAGATATATGTGTTAATCTCCATTACAGATATTAGAGGAAGCAAATCCATCCACCTATCAAACATAATCCCTGTGGCTTGTAAATAAAAAAGAAAGCATTAAAAAAAAAGAACATGTTGCTGTATGTCTAAGAAAATCTTAATGTCAATGTAGGTTTCCTGGCATATTCAAAAACAAAATGTACAGTTTTCATTATTGAGCTGATAATGATTCTGTGACAGAGAACTTTGAAACAGTATTTAACAACAAGAATTACAAAAATTAAAAACTTTAGTAAGAAACTAAGAATAAATTTCAAACATTACTATAGAATGAAGGAAATAGACCATGTGAGTTATTACATTAAGATAATAGTTTTTTATTATTTCTTCTAAGTTCTGATTACTGCCATTCATCCCCAGGAAATATTTATTAAAAATAATCTAACAGCTAAAAGGATGAATGTTTCTTTCTTTTTTTTTTTTTCCCGGTACTGGGGATTGAACTCAGGGGCGTTCTACATCCGAGCTATACCTCCAGCCCTATTTTTTATTCCTTATTTTGAAAAAGGGTCTCACTAAGTTGCGGAGTGCCTCACTAGGTAGCTGAGGCTGGCCACAAACCCGGATTCTCCGGTCTCAGCCTCCCCAAATGCTGGGATGACAAGCGTGTGCCACCATACACGGCTCAATGAATGTTTCTAATGTTAAAAATATCACACTTTAAACAATCATTAATCAAAATTGAAAGAAATTCATTCAAAGAATGATAATATCTGCCATGTAACAAAAGTAAAGTTTAGAGCATTAAAAAATGGTTGGATTAGCTTATTCAGTTACAAGCACAATTTAATTAAGGTCATTTTTTTTTGCAAATTATATGCACTATTTAAATGGTCAATGTATATTCAAAAGATTAAACAGAGTGTTAACATTTGCTACTAGGCTGATGGGTACTCAACTGTAACAGTGCAAAAGAATTCTGGTGATTTAAAAGAAATATTTAGATATCTGGTGATTTTAGGTTTGAGAGGTGATCAACAAACAAGTAAAGAAAGCTATGACCTAATCAAGGCAAAAGGAGTACAAAAAGCCTTATTTTACATGATTATCTTTCCTGCTTATTAAATCAGGGTTGATTCAGGAGAGTTTAGGGGTCTTTCACACCAAAGTAAGGAAAGAAGACATCAGTTGTATCCCAAGCAAGGATTAGGATGGTGTCTTAGTCCATTCTTGCTACTATAATAAAATACAACACAATAGTAATTTATAATCAACATCAATTATTTCTCATAGTTATGGAGTTTAGGAAGTCCAGGATCAAGGTGTCACCACATTTGCTGTCTGGTGAAGTCTTACTCTCTGTTTCCATGATGGGATTTGTTCTTTTCTTAATATCGCCAACAGTAGAAATGAAAAAGGGACAAGGGAATTCCATCCTGCTCCTTCTATAAGAGCATTAATCTAGCTCACACAGGTGGAGAGCTCATGCCTTCACCACTTCTCCGGAGAACCCACCTCTTACTACTATTACATTGGGATTAGGTTCTAATATATGAATTTTGGAAGGACGTAAGTATTCCCAACACAACAGATAGTCCCTAATTAATTCATAATGGTTATGTTTGCATGTTTGTGTGCACACAGCTCCTCTTGTAATCAAATACTTGGGAGTAATATTTTTAAATAGATTTCTTTATTGCCAAATGGAATATTAATAAATATTAATAAATCTATGGAGATAAATATAATTAGTTGTTACTTTATTTCACCATCAAATCACTACTATATCTATAGTTGGTTATTCGTCCCATTTGGTTTAACTGCATTTTGGTTAACTGCATTTATAGATTAATTTGATGAAAATCAACATTTTTAAAATAAAGAGGTTATCCATTTATGAAAGTTCTATGGCTCATCTATTCAGATTTTATTTATCACTGAAAACATTCATAATTTTTTATGAAGAAAATTGTTGCATAATTATTAATAGAAAGCAGTTTTTTATTTATTTCTATTTTTGTATTATATTGAATTTTGTGTGTGATTATTACTGGTTAAGCAAAATTACGGGATATATACACCATGAAATTCTACTCAGCCATAAAGTAGAACAAAATTAGGTCGTTTGCAAGGAAATGGATGGAATTAGAGAATATTACACAAAATGAAATTAGTCAGTTACAAAAAGTGAAAGGTTGGATTTTTCCCTCATATCTGGAAGCTAGGGAGAAAACTGGGAAACAGAAAGGACTCCAGACAAAGGAGGAGAAACCTTAGTGGAGTGAGGGAGGGGACTTAACTGAGGGAGGCAAGAAGGAGAAGAAAGACTTGAATGGACATGATGTACATACACAAATTTATCAATGCTAATCACAGTGTTATGCACAGGAAGGTGGGGAGGAAGAGAGAGGGAGATGGGAACTGGGGGAGGGCTCAATGAGTGCTGTGTGCATGAATGCCTCTTTCACCTTGAACTTCATCACGATGCATGATTGCAATGTATCCATAAAATAAATAAATAAAAAATAAGAAAAAGAGCCGGGCGTGGTGGCGCACGCTTGTAATCCCAGCATTTGGGAGGCTGAGACCAGAGGATCCCGGTTCGCGGCCAGCCTCAGCTTCCTAGTGAGGCACTCCGCAACTTAGTGAGACCCCGTTTCAAAATAAAGAATAAAAAATAGGGCTGGGGGTATAGCTCGGAGGTAGAACGCCCCTGAGTTCAATCCCTAGTACTGCAAAAAAAAAAAAAAAAAAAAAAAAAATAAGAAAAAGAACTTCTCTGACAGTCTCAGTGGTGCACACTTGTAATCCTAGTATTTGGGAGGCTGAGATAGGAGGATCTCGGGTTCAAGGTTAGCCTGGGCAACTTAGCAAACCTCTCACTAATAAATAAATAAATAAAGCACTGTCTGGGGAGGACGGTGTATCTCAGAGGTAGAAGGCTTCTGGGTTCAATCCCCAGTACGACAAGAAAAAAAGAAGATGGGTGTGGTGGCTCACGTTTGTAATCCCAGCATTTGGGAGGCTGAGACTGGAGGATCTGGATTCGTGGCCAGCCTCAGCTACGTAGTGAGGCACTCTGCAACTTAGTGAGACCCTGTTTCAAAATAAAGAATAAAAAATAGGGCTGGGGATGTAGCTCAGAGGTAGAATGCCCCTGAGTTCAATCTTCAGTACCGCAAAAAAAAAAAAAAGAAAAGAAAAAAAAAAGAAAGGATTCTCTCTCTCTCTCCTCTCTCTCTCTCTCTGTCTCTCTCTCTCTGTCTCTCTGTCTCTGTCTCTCTCTATCTCTATCTCTCTCTCTCTGTTGAGTCTACTAATGTTGATGTAATCTTTTACTGGTCTTATAATTTTCTGAAACTGGTCTTAGATTTTATTATTTAGGTAAGTAATGATCATTTTATCTCTTCCTGTCCCATACGAGTATTTCGTATTTCTCATCTAATATCTCTAATGTCTCTGCTCCTATGCCAAATGAGATAATCAATGTTGTGTATTTTTCTTATTTCTTATTGGAAAGTCACAATGCCATTTATTTTCTAAAATATAAAACTTTAGTATATTAATGTGGATTTTTCTGAAATATATTATCAGGTTACATAAATTTCTACCCATTCTTCATTTTGTAAATGTTTTTGTGATGAGTAAAGACAGAAGTTTGTAAATTTGACTGCCTTTATCTTTTGAATGGAACATATACTTTTTATCCCTTAATGTACTAACTAGGTAAATTACATTGAGAGATTTTTTTTTCTGATTCTAAATTATTATTGCATTTCTGTAACAAATCCCACTTGGCCATAGTCTATTATTGGTATAGACATTTGGAAGCATTTGCTATCACTTTAATTTTTCCCTATTTGAAATAGGTTTATAATGTTCTACTATTTTGGCTATAGAGCTATGTCATGTAGATTGCTTGCAGTGATGGCCCAAAGATTTCTCATGTCTCTATAATGCAACTTTGCATTCCCTTTGTTTTGAAATGACATGACCCTGTAGTTGCTTTCAACAGCCAAATGTAAAGACAGTAAATTAGCATAATTTCCAAGAGCAGTCCTTAAGAGAAATCCCTATTGTACAGCCCTGAGACCTTTTTGCTGCCTGTGTCTAGCCTACAGGAAGATGAACTGCTGAGCAGAGGAAATTCCAACTACAGCCAACACAACTGCCAAATGTACGAATGAGGTTACTTCTAGTCTTCCAGTTTAACCAACACCCATCTAAATGGAGCGACATGATAGGATGATAGGGCCCAAACAAAACCAACACAAAGCACAAACAGCTCAAAGGAAGATCAATACATGGGATTGCATTAAACTAAAGAGCTTCTGTGCAGCAAAGGAAACTATCAAGAACCTCAACTGAGAGCCCACAGAGTGGGAGAAAATATTTGCCAGCTACTCTTCTGATAGAGGTTAATATCTAGGATATACAGAGAACTCAAGAAAATCACAGCTAAGAAAACAAATAACCCAATCAAAAAGTGGGCAAAGGACCTAAATAGACACTTCACAAAAGAAGAAATACAAATGGCCAATAAATATATGAGGAAGTGTTTTACATTATTAGCAATCAGAGAGATGCAAATCAAAACTACCTTGAGATTTCACCTAATTCCAACCAGAATGGCAATCATAAAAAACACAAACAACAACAACTGCTGGCTAGGGTGTGGAGAAGTGGGAACCATTGTTGGTGGGATTTCAAACTAGTGCAACCACTTTGGAAAACAGTATGGAGGATCCTCAGAAGAATGGGGGCGAACCTACCATATGATCTAGCAATACCACTTCTGGGTATCTACCCAAAAGAATGGAAATCAAACTATCAGATCGACGCATGTGTATCTATGTTTATAGCTGCACAATTCACAATTGCCAAACTATGGAAACAGCTAAGATGTCCATCGACAGATGAATGGATTACAAACCTATGGGATATGTACACAATGGAATATTACTCAGCCATAAGGAAGAACAAAATCATGGTATTTGCAGGGAAATGGATACAACTGGAAAACATTATGTTAAGTGAGATTAATCAGTCACAAAGAGTAAAAAATGCATATGTTCTCCCTAATATGTGGATGCTAGGGAGAAGATGGAGCATCAGAGGGTCTCCAGATGAAAAAGGAAAAACCCTAGATGAGCAAAGAAGCCGACTTAACTGAGGGGGATGGACGGGATGGGGGGACACCTTAATGCACATGATGTACTTTCACAAATATATCAAGGTCAATCACTAAACTGAACTTGAGAAGGAGGGAGAGCGAGGGAATGGGGTGGGAATTGGGGAAGGGTTAAATGATAAATGTGTGCATATATGCCTTTATCAGCTCATACCTAACAAAGATGTATGATTACAATGCACCAATTATTATAAAAAATGAAAAAATAGATAATAATAAATTATTTATGTTATAAGCAGCTAAACTGTCAGATGGTTTGTTATGTAGAATTAAATAGATAAAACATTCAGCTTATTTACCACAATCCTCCTATAAAACATTTCTTCAATCTTCAATGCAAGAGTACAAAATTAAATTTTTCCTTGCACCAAGAACACACACACTTTATAACTTATTATATGTTGCTTCATTGTCTTTTACTCCTCCTGTTACCACCAAAAGTCATCCAGCTCACTTGAGATCCCCAAGGATTCTATTGTTACATCTTCTCTGAGTCTCTCAGATGGAGTTAGTTTAAATAGGTTTGGCCTAAATAACTTGGTGTTAAGAATAATTAGACAATGATGTATATTTAGTTTTCCAATTCTAAAGTCTCAGTAGTCTCAGCCTGTAGTTTTCTCAGCTTGCTGTTTAAATCTGACATGCTTCAGCATTACTAAAACATTTGGAAAATGGCAATATTACCTAAAATTTTGACATAAAGTTCCTGATTTCCTCTTTAGGTACATGCTTAATAAGTATAAATGTATGAGTGTGTATGTATGTACATGTATCTATACCATGCATACTTATGTATGTAATCTGTTTAATTTAAACTGACTTCATTATGTTTTATATATCTTATCTAAAAGAGAAAAAGTAATGTTACTTTCTGGATCTCACAAATCTATGGATATAATAACTTCTTTCCAGAAATCATTACTTCAGCCTAACCGAACTATTAAATTTTACAACATAAAATGGCAAAAATCAATTTACTGAAACTTCGATCTAATCTCATAATAGACTAATTCAAGTGGAATTTATCTGGTAAATAATATTTGAAAACCACTTATTTAAACAAAGCCTTAAGAGATCCTCCTAAGATAAATTTTATTGTTAGGCTTATATTTTGTAAAAAAATGATGGAAATTGAAAATATTAGAAAAAAGATGGAATTTATTATATTAAATTGATAAACACTGGTATTATAGATGGAAAAATTCTATGGCCCAGGGGCCTAGTTTAAACTTTGGGCAAGGACATGTGATTATTAAAGCAAGATTTTATAACTGTTTGAATATCTATCTTCAATTTATACTTCAATATTCTATTAGAATACAAGTATCATTTTGAATTGGCCTAGATTTTCTTATGTCAAATATTCTATTTTGAGTTACATAACACTGCAGAATATAGCTTGTGTTTTGTGGGTATTTTTTTGAATACCAAAAAGATGACATGTTTTAAACTGTATTTATTGTGCATTGATTTTCATATACTCTCTATGATGCTGCATATATTAAGCTATCTTCTTGCTACATAGTTAGCTACATATATAAGAGTCTTTCAGTTTTTACATACATTATTCAAATATGTCAGTGGAAATTTACCTATCTAGCAATCATATTAAGGCAGCAATTCATGTTACACTATTAATCTCCGCATCACTTCTTGTATATTAAAAATGTGAACATTTCGCCGGGCGTGGTGGCGCACGCTTGTAATCCCAGCATTCGGGAGGCTGAGACCGGAGGATCCGGGTTCGCGGCCAGCCTCAGCTACGTAGTGAGGCACTCCGCAACTTAGTGAGACTCGGTTTCAAAATAAAGAATAAAAACTAGGGCTGGGGGTGTAGCTCGGGGGTAGAATGTCCCTGAGTTCAATCCCCAGTACCACAAAAAAAAAAAAAAAAAAAAAAAAAAAAAAAAAAAAAATGTGAACATTTCTAAGTTGGAATCTCAGACTGCTCTTTATGCAATGGAAGCCATAGTTTAGTATATCCCATTTTGTTCTATCTTTGTGGTTCCTTTGGAAGGCTCAATAATTGTCTTACCCCCTTAAAACCCTCATAGAGTTAAAATCAAGAGAATTAGGATTAATACTTGAAAAAACATCTTTTAAACTCTGTGCTGCCAGCTGCAACTACAAGGATCAAAACTTCTAAGTTCTTTATTTCATAATCCTTATAATTATAATTATCTCAAAATAATTGTCATTCTTAGTACCAATATTTTTGTGTCATCCTAGTTGCCAATGTGCAGAATGCAAAGGAGAGAATTACTAAGAACTGATCATAATAATTCTGGAAAAAAACATAATTACTATTACTATTTTTTATTCACTCACCCAATGAATATAAATTGAGTTCCTAATATATTTCAGACAAAATCTTAGAATCTGAAGATTCAGAAGTGTGGGGAAAATACCTAACATGTTTTTGTTCCCTCTCCCTCTCCCTCTCCCTCTGCCTATCCCTCTCCCTCTCCCTTTCCCTCTCCTTTTCCCTCTCTCTCTCTCTCTCTTTTCATGTATGTGTATGTGGTATTGGTAATTGAACCTAGAAGCTCTCAAACATTAAACGATATCCACAGCCCTTATTTTTTATCTTGAGACAAGGTTTCGCTAAGTTGCCAAGGCTGTCCTTAAACCTGAGATCTTCCAGTCTTAGCTTCTAGAGTACTAGATTACAAGCATGAACCACCATGCCCAGATTTTACTGTGTTTTTCTTGAAGCTCAGTGGATGCCTACTAAATATTAGTTTTCATTACCACTATATCATTTGTATCCATTATCATGTTTTTATGACAATTTTTGTGACTGTTCATCTATAAAGTTCATTTATATAGAGATGAGGATAATATCTGCTATTTATAAATATCAAACTTAGATAAATTCTGTCCAGTATGACATTTTTAGCTAGTATTTTACGTAACACTTTTGATGACTTTTGTTTACTATGGAGTCTTACTAGATAGCTAAAAGACATTTTTTTATTTTCACATATTTCATATTTAAAGGTTGTAATTAGTTGCAGCAATTAAATCTCTTCTGAGTTTGGAGGCAAGTGAGCATAGACAATGAGTCCCATGGAAAGAATCTTTAATATCACCTTTATTGCTCCATCTCTGTGATTGAAAAATATACTTCTTTAATGCTGTTGTGCACTGGGACTCTGGGATGACCCACCTTGGGGACAGTTTGAGTCTGAAGAACACACACACCCAAAAGTTGTTCTTCAAGTTGGAATGAGACAGAAAGAGAGATAGAAAAACTGACCTAGACGTTCAGATGTCCTCCACAAGTTAGGCCTTCACCCTTGCATCCTAAGGAAAACAAACAAGAGGAGACCAAGGGTTGTGAGCAACCTAAAAAGAGAGGAAAGACCTTAGTTTTATGTGGTTGAAACCCTTTTTCAGTTTCATCAATTAGGAAGTTTCCTTCTCCTTTGCAGATAAGTAAGTAAAAGATTGCCTCAAAGGGGCCAAAAAAAAAAAAAAAAAAAAAAAAAAGAGCATACCATGAATTGTCCTCTGTTCTATAAAACATGGGAAACAGTATGTGACCTGTAATCCCAGAAGCTGAAACAGGAGAATTGTAGGTTCAAGGCCACTCTCAGCAACTTAGTGAGACTGTTTCAAAATTAAAAAAAAAAAAAAGTCTGGAGTTGTAGCTCAGAGGTAGAATTCCCCTGAGTTCAATCCCACATACCAAAACAAAACAAACAAAAACAAAAGCTCATATTCTCACATATATTTTAAAAATATAATCACTTCCCCTCATATTAAAAACCATCTTGAGCTGGATGTTGTGGCACATGTTGTAATCCCAGTACTTGGGAGGCTGAGACAGGAGGATTGCAGTGGCCAGACTCAGCAACTTGTGACTCAGGCCCTCTATAACTTAGTGAGACCCTGTTTCAAAATAAAGAATAAAATAGGGCTAGGAATATAGCTTGGAGGAAGACTGCTTCTGGGTTCAATCCCAGTACTGCAAAAAATATTTAAAAAATAAAAAACCATCTTGCTGATAATATTCATAAATATACATATATATTTGTATTTTATCCTATAATGTCATGGAATAATTTCATAATTTTATATTACAAAACTAGCATTAGTATTAGCAGTAAAGCAACTTAGAAATGTGCAAATTTTCTTTTCTTTAGACTATCACATTAAGGATTTACAGCTAGACAATACATTCAAATATCATTGGAAATTATTATTTTCTATGGAGTTTATATTTGTCTTTTATTTCACCTACTTGGTTTTTTCATTGATTTTTATTTAGATTTACTTTGATTAGTAGAAACATTCATATGGTTCAAAAATCAAAACCACTTAAAATAAATTCAAAATCATCTTGATTCATTTCCTAATTCATTCATTCACTTTCTACCTCCTTTCCTTGTGAATTAACCATTTTTATTTTATTTATTTATCCTAGAAAATTTTGCAAAAATAAGCAACTTTGCATACATAAATGTCTTTATTTTCTTTGCTTATTAGGCAAATTGATCACACAAAATATATGACTCCACAGCTTGTACTTTCCACAGAATAGTAAATGAGTTCAGCTAGATTTCAACATTCCTGATCAATATATAAAACTCAATTATATTTTGTATACTAACAGCAAATTATCGGAAAATTAAAATTCTATTTCCAATAGAATAAAAAACTTTAAAAAGGAAATGCAAGACAGAGAACTACAAAACTGCTAGAAAACAGAATATTTTAATATAGAGAGAGGCATTCCATGCTCATGAGTCACAGAACTTGGTATGAGATGCCAATTATCTTGAAAAAGATCTATTGATTATATTAAACACCTACAAATATCCTAGCAGAACTTTTTTTCTTTGCAGAAACTGATATATATCCCAATGTTTATTTATAAATGCTCTTCATTTATTGTATCATCAAATTTGAAATTTGTCTATTTTTTTGTTGTTGTTTTGCCCCTTTTCCCTAATTTATTCTGCTCCAGGTATTTTCTCCATTTCCTGAATTAACACTGTAGCCCTTTATTCGTAGGTCATAGGTGAAATGTTCCTTTCCTACTGTACCTTCTGACAAAAAATTTCAAACTCTATCCAGGGGTGGTGGTACATGTTTGTAATCTCAGTACTTAGGAAACTGAGATAGGAGGAACACAGGTTCATGGCCAGCCTCAGTAACTTAGTGAGGCCCTCTGCAACGTAGTGAAAACTTGTTTCAACATAAAAAATAAAATAGGACTGGGGGTGTAGCTCAGAGATAGAATGCCCCTTTCTGTGTACCACACACACACACATACACAAAATTCAAACCCTACCATCTGCCCACATTCTTGCTTCACCTGGAAAGCACTTTTTTTTCAGTTTTGTACCGGCATTTCATTTGCTAACTTTTCTAATGTCCTCCAGTACTGGCAATGAAACTCAGAGGTGCTCTACCACTGAACTATACCCCGACACCTTTTACACTTTGATTTTGAGACAAGGGCTCATCAAGTTTCCCGTGCTGATCTGTAATATGTGATCTTCCTGCCTTAGCCTCCCCAGTCAGTGGAGTTACAGGAAAGCACCATCATGGCTGGCAAAATCAGCAACTTAGTGAGAACCTGTTTCTGGCAAATAGTAGAAATTAGAAGAATATTGAATAACTTCATCAATGAAAGATTAAAATTCTAAGAGTTCCTAACCGATCTCAGAAGACGTTGCAAAAAACAAGAGTCCACAATTTACTATATACTTTACAATATGTTCCTGCCCAACAGCATCTTTTTTCCAAATTATGCTTTTCTAACTGACCAAAATATATAGTACAATGTCAGTTGTTTGACCTCTTTAAAGTTGAAGATGATCTCATAATCTCAATAACTGTATTTTGTAACTATTAGTAATTGCACATTGTGCCTTTGTTTATTGTATAAACATGAAGCAAAGAACAGAGTAGAATTAATTACATACATTTAACATTTGTTTAACGTGCAAACTAAATATAATAATGCTTGTGGTACAAATGAACTTTTCATATCCAAGAAATTAGAAATAATTTTTGTGCAGATCATTAAATTACATAGTTATAATACTGCAGATAATATCCAATGACACAGAGATTAGAGAATTCACCAAGTTCTTTTCTTAGTGAGATTTTGGCAATTCATTTCTTTACAAATTCTCATATTAATTTCCCTTGAATTGTCAAATTTAATAGGAGTTTGGGGAGAAAAGAGGAAAGCTAATTCTGGAATGATTTTATAACACTTTTAGATAAGAAAGATGTTCTTAGATGAGAAAAGAGACAATGAAGAGAGCAACAACGAAAGTAATTTAGATTCTATCATTTCACATAAAGGAAGAAATTTATTTATTAAATATTTTTCTAAATGTGCCCCTTTGAGGCCCTTGCATCCCAAGATGTCTATTCTGAATCACAATTACATGCTATGAATACATATTCACAATTCTATTATAAATTAGGCCTATAATTAAGAGATAATATAAAGATAAATTCTATTGATATTCATCACTTCTCTTTTAATAAAATGTTTCTAGTTATTTTCCTTATGCAACATTTGTTTTGTCCGGTTTATTTAGAATTTTTCAAATACCTATTATGTGTCAGACATTAGATAGATGCTGAGGATAAAAAATGTAAATTAAAGATCTCTTGACTTTGTAGAAATCTACAGGCAAATGGTATAGCATATATATATATATATATATATAAAAGAACTTGCAAAGTAAATGTGAGCTACATGCCAGTTACACACATGTAACTGGATCACAGTGAGAAACCCATTACTCCAATTACAGGAAAGCTAAAGAAGTCTTCCTCAGTAATCATGTTTGGATGATGGGGAGATTTTACTGCAGGCAAAGAGGAGATCAGGTGCCTTGAGCATGACAAAAATAAGCTAATGCATATATTTTTTAAATTAAGGTTATTACTTTCTTGAGAAAACATAAAAGATCTGCAATTTGCAATATCAGAGCCTAGGTAACCATAGACCAATGAAACAGTATATAAATAAATCAAAATAATTTTGGTTGACAGATATTTCAAAAAAGCATTAAGAAGACACAGTGGGGCATGTGCTTATAACCCCAGTACTTAGGAGACTGAGACAAAATGATCATAAGTTTGTGGCCAGCAACTTAGTGGAACTCTCTGTAACCTAGCAAGACCCTGTTTCAAAATAAAAAATAAAATAGGGCTGGGGGTGTAGCTCAGAGGTAGAATTCCCCTAGATTCAATTCTCAAATTTCCAGTAATACGTGTGTCACACACACACACACACACACACACACACACACACACACACGCCAAAAAATAAATAAATAAAAAATAATGACACGACTACCTTGCTTTGAGAATTTCTTATACAATTTACTATTTGGAACATAACAAATTGTGTTGGCAAAACTGGTTAACCATATGCAGGAAAATGGAAATAAACCCACTTTCTCACCCTGCACAAGAGTCAATTCCAGGTGCATCAGAGACCTGGAAGTCAGGCCAGAGACCTTGCAGCTACTTGAAGAGGGCATAGGCCCAACACTTCAACATATAGGCACAGGTAAAAACTTTCTCAACAAGACCTCAAAAGCACAAGCAACTCAAAGGAAGATCAATACATGGGATTGCATTAAACTAAAGAGCTTCTGTGCAGCAAAGGAAACTGTCAAGAACCTCAACAGAGAGCTTACAGAGTGGGAGAAGATTTTTGCCAGCTACTCTTCTGATAGAGGACTAATATCTAGGATATACAGAGAACTCAAGACACTCACAGCTAAGAAAACAAATAACCCAATCAAAAAATGGGAAAAGGATCTAAATAGACACTTCACAAAAGAAGAAATACAAATGGCCAATAAATATATGAGGAAATGTTCAACATCATTAGCAATCAGAGAGATGCAAATCAAAACTACTCTGAGATTTCACCTAACTCCAATCAGAATGGCAACTTCAAGAACACAAACAACAAATGCTGGCGAGGGTGTGGAGAAGTGGGAACCCTAATACATTGTTGGTGGGATTGCAAATTTGTTTTTTTAAAAAAAAGCTTTAAGATCTCAGAATGTAATGTCATGCTCCCTGTGATAGGAAACCTACTCTAATATGTAAGACAGTGGAATTGGTAAAAGCTGTTAAACTTCTTCAAGACTGTGGATATACATCTTGTCTGTGAAACTGATACATTTGTTGTGAGGACTGTATTAAGAAATCTATTTAAAAGTCTCAATATAAAGCCTGCTTCGAGGTGAGAACTCAGTAAATATTATTAACAAGCCAACCAAGTAAATGGCAAATATTTTGAAAAATTCATTTTGGCCTAAATCTCAATTTTTCATATGCATAAGTTATTTTCATTGACAAATTATTTTATTCTAAGTTGATGCTGATAATAAGAGAATTTTTGCAGAACTCTTCAATGGGATGAACAGGAGTGATAATACCAGAGATCAAAGTAAGACATAAGAGAAATTAAATTGTTTTAAGCTTTAGAAATCAGAACCCTAGCCAGGCATGGTGGCACACACTTGTAATCCCAGCATTCGGGAGGCTGAGACCAGAGGATCTGGGTTTGCGGCCAGCCTCAGATACCTAGTAGGCACTCCACAACTTAGTGAGACCCTGTTTCAAAATAAAGAATAAAAAATAGGGTTGGGGGTATACTGCAAAAAAAAAATAGAAATCAGAACCCTGTAATTGTCAGCTGACATGCTTATTATATTTATGAATTATTATAATATGAAAAAAGTGCATACTAGTACTCTTTCACTCAGATTTTTAAAATTTTTAAAGAACATATATGAATTAACTCATTTTACAACATTAAAAATTCTTTTTTTAACAAAAAGTTTTATTCTACTACTTCTACTTTTAAATATATCAAGCTTCTTAATATCCAGAAGGACTAACTAGTTCTAACTTCCCACCATGCACGCAGCCCTAGTAAATAAAACAGCACATGTAGCAATGGCTATAATCTGAGGTATCTTCTAAAATGACCATTCCCTCCTGTCTTCAGTCCAGTGGACAAATACAGGCATATGCAATGCTTAGAGATAGTTGAACAAATTCATATCTAAAAGCTTTCTCATGAATTTCAAAACTAAGTATAGAAAAAATGCTAATTTAGTTACCTACTTTGTCATACACTAGCAACCTCTTTAACATCTAGACACTAGATATTGCAAACTTATCCATTATATACACAGCAAAATAAAATACACCAAACACACAGAAGTGCCTGATGTTAAACTAGAAGTAGTAAAATTTAACACATTTTGTAGGGGTTTTTTTGGTTAAAGTTCATATGAAATATTATTTGGGGGGGGTGGGGAATAGCCAAACTTCCTCTTGAGTAATCCATCCTGTGTGTGCACTGGTTCTTGGGAGAAGGAAATGCAGAGTGCTGTGTTGGTGTGCTTGGAATGAAATAAGAATAATCATTGCCTCATGTCTGAGCATTTTGTTTTACTTTGGCAGGTACCTAGTGTATATAAGACAAACAGATCCTCATCTACAACATCTAGTCTTTCTAGATGTTAACAGAGGTTGCCACTGTATGACAAAGGTAGAGTTAGTAAACTAATAAATTTTGTACCTATTGTATTGAAATTCCTAGGAAATATTGTCTTCTGAAAATTTGAGCATTATAGCCCACTGGGTTGGAGATGGGCCAGAATGCTCTTATTTCAAGGGCACTTTCATAGTGTAACTATTGCTACCTGTGTGCAGTCTATTCAAGAGTGCTATGCACACAATGGACAAATTTGAGTCCTCACTTGGAACATCTAGTCTATCTAGATGTTTAGGAGTGCCCAATGTATGTTAAATGTAGAGGTAGTAAAATACCACTTTATAAATATTTTAGTGCTAAAATTCATATGAAATACTGTTTTGGGAATGGAATTGTTAAACCACCTCTGTGATCAGGGTAGTACTGTCTGTACTTGTCCAGTGACTTGGAGGAGATGGGAGGGAAGCAATTGCAAAAAGTAAAGTATTAGTGTGTTTATATTTGGACCTTTGTATTTTTTTAATTTTTTTTTAGTACTGGGGATGGAACCCAGAGACATTCTATCTCTAAGCTACACCCCCAGGGTCTACTAAACAGGGTCTCACTAAGTTGCGGAGGGCCTCACTCAGCAGCTGAGGCTGGCCACGAACCTGGATCCTCCGATCTCAGCCTCCCAAGTGCTGGGATTACAAGCGTGGGCCACCATGCCTGACTATTTGGACATTTTTAGACATTGCAAATTCTAGGACTCATAAATTCTACTCATAGGAGAAAAGTTATACACATTAAATATTATCTTTCTTAATTTTCATTTTGGCTACTATTTAAAAAATTAACCCAAGTATAAAGAAACCATTGGAAAGCTGCCAAAAAACTCAGTATGAATACTTAAGATATTTTGTGCTTACTCAAAACGTTTGTATTTTTAATATACTCAAAGGTCACCTCTGTCCACTGATTAAAATTATGCAATAACTTCCCCAGAAAGAATGGACTTTTTAATGGCCCATATGTTAGGAGGCCTTATGTACTAAGTACATTGGTCTGTGAACTTTGTTTAGTCACAGTTTCTGCTTCTGTTCTTTCATGATTCTCAATACTAATTCCCTAAAATAATTTACTTTTTAATGTATATTAAACTGTACATTGTTCCCTATATCCTAACATAAGCCAAGTGGTTTATGTTTGAATATTATTTTGTTAAGTAGGTCTTTAAATGATAATGCAAAATAATCATATATAAAAATCAAAGCCGGCCGTGGTGGCGTACGCTTGTAATCCCAGCATTTGGGAGGCTGAGACCGGAGGATCCGGGTTCGCGGCCAACCTCAGCTACCTAGTGAGGCACTCCGCAACTTAGTGAGACTCGGTTTCAAAATAAAGAATAAAAAATAGGGCTGGGGGTATAGCTCGGAGGTAGAATGCCTCTGAGTTCAATCCCCAGTACCGCAAAAAAAAAAAAAAAAAAAATCAGAAGGAAAGGAAGGCAACTCATCCTTTTGCTCCCGATTTCCAACTGTTTTTCCAGAGTTAGCCATGATTAATATCTTTGTACCTTTCCAAATAATTACATTTGCTAAAGTCTGTATTCTCCTTTACGCATTTATGAAATAGTGACATTTATGCTTTTAACACAGATACATGTATCTATTATGGACTTAATAACTATGGTTGCATTGGTTTTTTCAAAATCTTACCTGATTTATTACCAAAAAAGTCTCAAGATATATTTTATTAACTCATTTTCTTGAGAAAATGTAACAGGTCAGATATTTGAAACATTGAAGCCTAGGTAAATATACATTTAAAGTAAAGAAAACAATAATACATTACTATCTTGATTTGTTCAACAGTTTCTTATATAACCTATCACTTGGATCATGCTTTTTTTAAAAAACCCTCAGGTATGTGTACTCCCGCACGTAGAGCAATCCAATGTTGGCCCAAGGTTAATACAAACATTATCCATTTCAGAGCAAAGATTAAATGTAAGAATGTGCAATTGGTTTTCCAGCAGCCCAAGATCATTAATGTGAAACACACTTGAATAAATATTAGTGGAAAGGTTTTGCGCTACTGGATATTGATCAAAGGCAAAGTGATCACTGGAAATGGTAGAATGAGTGTTAAGGAAAGTGGAAAATGGTTAAAGCTCTTTGAGCATGATAAGCAATGGGGGTGGGGGGTCACCCTAATGCACACAATGTACTTTCAGAAATATATCAAGGTCAATCACTAAACTGAACTTGAGAAGGAGGGAGGACGAGGGAGCAGGATGGGAACTGGGGAAGGGATTAAACGAGAAACGTGTGCATATATGCCTTTATCAGTTTGTACCTAACAAAGATGTATGTTTACAATGCACCAATTATAATAAAAAAATAATAAAAAAGGAGGCAGCTTCACTATCAGCTATATAATTTTCTAATTTATCTTTTTGCCCTTTTGTTAAACATTTTTAAAATTTTTATTGTGTAGATCATTTTTCCCCAACACACAAAAAAAATGCGTAGCTAAAATCTACATGAGCACAATGTATCTTTTTATTTTTTATAGATTATTGCACTGTAGAATGAATGCAATGATCATATAGTTTCTATGAAATTCAAATGTTTGAGTGTAAAATAGTTACAATAGAATTATGTTTGGAATTTACATATTGACAATCTTATACTATTAAGTTATTATCTTAAAAATAAATTTTGTGTGTCTGAAACCATAAAATACATTAATTAGCATTCACAAAACTAGAATCATATAAATAAGGTTTCATAATTTGGTATTACAAAGATCTGAGATACAGTTAATGTAATAGCACTATGGATGCAAAAGATTCCAAATGACCTTTATTTTAGTAATCTAGACTAAATAAATTAAGAAACAGAAAGGGTGAAAAAAATGTATGGAAAAATCAAAACTTCTCATTATAGTGACCTTAAAATATACATTTCAAAAAAGGAAAGGTAATTGTTCCTCATATTTCAAGGAAAAGCACTCTATTATGGTTTAACATAGTTAATTCAGTATAAGATTACAACCAATCAAGGAAGATTCATCATCGTAGTAATAATATTTCTATACTGTTAATTTCCAAAACACTTCTGTTTATGTATCTCTTTCACAATATTTTCTTATTTTATCTTTATAAAACCTGGCATTATGACATCAGGTCAGAAGAAATAAACTAGGCACACAATCTAGAAATCAAATTTCTAAATTCTCAAAAATAATATTTTACTTATTGTTTAAATTAATTTAGAATATTCTGTACTTGCAAACTAAATTAAATCTGTAAAATGTTTCAAATGAGAATTTAAATTACATGACATGGATGTATTAAATATGTTTCTAAATTATTTGACTCTCCAGTCTTACATAAGTGAAATCTCATTCTTCTTCTCTGAAATAAGAACTGGCATTATTGAGACACAACTAATGAATAGAAAAGTTTTAAACTATAGGGCTTCTAAGAATACCTTTGCATTGTTTAAAAATCCATTCAGTCAAAGAAGTGAGAAATTACTAGAAGAAGCTTGTAAAGTAAGTAGAATGAATAATAAAAGACAGACTTCCTACTTGCTTCACTAACACAACTTGAGCATGGATTTCTTCATATTTAATATTTGAATGAATTTATAAATGTATAGACAAGGATATTTAGAGAGAGGAAGAATATTTTCAAAATTAGTATTCAATATATAACAATAAACAGAAATACATGCTCCCTGTAGAAATATGACTCCCAAAAATAAACAAGAAGGGGTCGAGTTAAACACATATGATCCCTCCTAAGATTAGGAATGAGAACAGTTCCTTATCTCTGAGAAAAGTAGTTGAGGGGGTTAAAAGAAGTGATAACTGCTGTCCTAATGAATGTCCTTCTAAATAAATGAATGAAACCACAAGAATGGGAGTTTCCTCATCTGTTTGTAATTGAAGTATACTTTTCCAACACCAGAAGTAAAATTGTAAAGAAAAGAAAGAGGAAATAAATTAAAAAATGTAGTATGGCCACCTGACTTTACCAAAAAAGTGGTGAAAGTAGACATGTATCTCAGGAACTTGAATTTGTCAGTGGTAAAAAAAAAAAATGCCTAAAATTAATAGAATTTGAAAAAAATAAGGGTTATGAGGAAAAATCAATCATGAAATTGCTTCACTGTCCACAAGTGGTATGCCTGAGGTAACTGGTGCTGTTATAAAAAGAGTAGCTAATATACTCAAAACAATATCTGATTTCTATTTCAAAAGCTATCATTGAAAATCTAAAATGTGGAGGACTAAGCTTTGTCTGCCTAAAGATAGTAGTTTAAATCATGAAGTGAGATGCAACAGGCAAAAATGAATACATATATGAAAATGGGAGTGAAGGGCTCATGAGAATTTTGTGACTTACTTGTAAAACTTATGAGTATAAACTGACTTCAAAACAAAGTTTCAAAATGAGAACTTAAAAAGTAAAACTAGGACAAGAAGAGATTTTATGATCCTTTGTATGAGGTGTGACAGGGAAAATGTGAGCCCCAAATGAAGACAGTACAGAGAAGCAGAGGGGTAGCTGAAAAACTTGCACTCATTGATATTTGTGATATATTAACTCATGCTCATTCTCTTCACCTTGGTATTTCTTTCCTTATTATTGATACCCATCTCTCTTCAAGCAGGTATAGCCATTAATCATTGTTATTCACTAATCATCAATCATTATTCTTTTTCTTATAAAAGTATAGGGAAGCAGAAATATATAGGGAAATATTTCTGGGAAATAAGATTCATATGTCATATTCTGTATTATGAGATTAGATGGTGCGTGTCTCAATTCCTGGCTGGTTTTAAGAGCTTTATTCTTATCCTATAGGAAGAAGTGTGGAGACATTGTATGACCCCAAAGAAGGCAGGAAGGGGAGGTCTTCGATAGGCTCAGAGAATTTACCTCACTTTACTCTGGCCTTGGGAATCACAGTGACACCTGTTAGACTAAGAGTGGAATATACATAGAAAAGAGAATTACCTGGCTCAACGTGAATTTGTAAAATGAACTCAAGTTAACACTTGGTTGCAACCTACATGAAGTCTCATGGACTTTGTCTGAGAAAAGCACCATCTCTATGATTTCACAATGCCTGAAACAGAAATAAAGTATAGCCCATCACTCATGAACTATTTAAATTTCCATGTTGAAATGACTCATGAAAACTCATCATAGATATCTTAGGCCAAAACAAGTCACCAGTCTATGTGTAAATTAAAGAAGATAAATAAGTGCAATCCTACCATTTGCTTGAAAGGCAAACAGCTATAAATAAAGATTAATAAATATCACAAGTGAAAGAGGTGAGAAGAGCTTCCAAGTTATGGATGCTTGATTATAAAATAATGCACTCTTGCTTATTTTATAACAGTTTCAGCCTTTTAAAGTTAGCTCTAAAGACAGTTGGCAGAAATTGGAAAGAGACCAACATAATCTCACTTGTAGTCAAAAAATAAAAGTGTCATGTAATTTTCTTTTGGTCTATAAAAACAAATACACACTCCCACATCAATAAAACTCCTTGTATCTTTCCTCTTCTACTCTGTGCTATCCTAACGCCATCTGTGGGCACTGTGAGATCTGGCCATGAGGCCTTGCCAGAGGAGGTTCGAGAACAAAGGAACAAAGAAAGAAAATCACCCCTTGACCATTGTCCTGCCCTGAGATGACTTGGCACTAGCACACTAGCCAGCAGCTTACAGGAGTATTCCTGTAACCTCCTCCCTTCCAGGCCCCATAAAAAGCCCCTAGCCTGTAAGAAAGTGGGCTTTATCGCCTGGGCTCTCTTCCTGATTAGATGCCTCCTTTCAGGTTTTATTCCTAAATAAAGCCTATTCCCTCCTGTCGGGCCGTGTTTTCTTTTCCCCCTTTTACTCCAACACCATCCTTCCTGAAAAGAAGGAAAGAGACCAATAGCCCTGATAAATGTACATGCAAACCCTTAAACAAAATATTAGCAAAATCAATCTAGCAAAGTATAAAAAGAATGAATATGCCATGAGTAAGTGGTATTCATCCAAAGTGCAAAAAAAAAAAAAAATTAATGCAATAAATGACAAAAATCACATACTCAACAAATACAGAAAATTACTGATAAAATCAAATTCCCTTTCAAATAAGACTCTTAACACATTTGGAATAAAAATAAAATTCCTAGCCATAGAAGAGAATCTACAAGAAAACCTCCAACAAACATCATACTTAATGGCCTTCCCTTAATATTACAGACAAGGTAAGGATGGCTTTATGATTTCTTTCTTTCTTATTTTTTGTGGTACTGGGGATTGAACCCAGGGGCATTCTACCTCCGAGCTACACCCTCAGCCCTATTTTTTATTCTTTATTTTGAAACAGGGTCTCACTAAGTTGCAGAGTGCCTCACTACATAGCTGAGGCTGGCCGGGAACCCAGATCCTCCTGTCTCAGCCTCCCAAATGCTGGAATTACAAGCGTGCGCCACCAACCCGGGTGGCTTTATGATTTCTTTACAATATTGTGTTAGAGGTATTAACCAGTGCAGCCATGCAAGAAGCAGAAAAAAATAAAGAGATTCCATATAGGAAAGAAAGACATATAACTCTCTTTATTTGCAGAGGATGCATTCCTGAATGTAGAAAATTCTATAAAATTTGACCTAGGGATCCTTCCATTGATTTCCTAATCTTTCCTAGCTATGTTGTGTCATGAAGTATCCCATAGGCTTAGGACAGCCAGTAAGACCTCCTTGGTAACAGGGAAATATTACCCATGGGATAGAGTCACACCTGCCTCTTCTGACATATTTTAATTTGTTTATAATCTTTTGCCAAATATAACAGTAATATACATGATCACCATCTCCAAAACCACTATGCTATCTCTCAAGGCCTCTGGGATTCTATCAAGTGAACAGCACAGAATGAATCTCACCACAGAATTGTTTCTTTTTTTTATATATATACTATTTTTATTTATACTGGAAAATTAAAGGCAGGCATATTTATTAATCAGTGAAATATAACACTTCTTGCTTTTCTGGTAAATTTACTTTTGTATGATTTTGATTTTGTTGTTTTTTTTTGCCTTGATTACATTATTTATTAATTTTTTTGTGTGGATATGTTTTTTTTATTTTTCATTTTTTTATTTTTTTAGCATGGATTTTTATACATTTCTTGGGTACAACAGGGTTAATCACACATCTTTGTTGGGTACAAGCTAGTACAGGTAAAGACATCCATGCACACATTTCTCATTAACCCTTCCCCAATTTCCACCCCCCTCCCTCCTTCCCCTCCTTCTCCAGGTCAGTTTAGTGATTGACTTTGATGTGATCTTGTAAGTACATCATGCTCATTAGGGTGTCCCCCCTCCTCCCATTACCTTCCATTAAGTCAAATTCTTTGTTCACCTAAGAATTCTCCTTCATCTGGAGTCCCTCTTATGTCCCATTTTCTCTCTAGCTTCCACATATTAGGGAGAGCATTTGATTTTTAACTTTTTGTGACTGACTAATCTCACTTAACATAATGTTTTCCAGTTCCCTCCATTTCCTTGCAAATAACATGATTTTGTTCTTCTTTATGG